>JAJKFI010000104.1:539584-558582 GCA_029204185.1 Lerista edwardsae | reverse complement strand
CCAAAATGCTAGGTTTTGCAGGAGACTGGGCTCCTGGGTGAAGCGGCCCCTCCCCCTCACTTTCACAGCCATTGGCAGCTGCAAATGGCTGAGATGGCGAGGAGGAGGAGGGGCCGCTTTACCCAGGAGTGCAGGCTCCTGCAAAACTTAGCATTTTGGGGGCCCCAGGAATGCTACTGCACGTGTGTGACCCGCGTCCACGCTACAGCTCCACTTCCAGGGCCTAGCACTGCCCAAGGCCCCTCCATGGAACGATGCGGCACAGGTCCAAATCTGACCCGCGCAGAAGCGTGACTCTCCCCGCAGCTAATGGCTGTGACGGCGGGGGGGGAGGGGCCGCTTCACCCAGGAACTCAGGCTCCTGCCAAACCCAGCGTCTCTTGCCCCTCTTCAGGGCTGGCAGAGCGGGCGAACTGCTTCCCAAAGCGCCGCCGGTTTCCCCAGCAGAACGCGAACAATCCCCAGGCGCTGGATGCGGCCACTCCTAGAACACGCCTCGTCGCCAGAACACAAGCGGAGCCCTGCGGCTGCGGGGGTGGGGGTCGTCCCGTTTCTCTGGGCGATTTCCTTAAGGGTAGGGGGAGACTCCCGACCCCCCGCCGGCCCCGCTGCGAAGTCCCTCGACGCAGCCAGGCGGGACGGTGGGCACCGTCGGACGGTGGGCGCTCTCCGCCGCGCAGCGCCTCGAGCGAGCGATTCCGGGCGCGCATCGCTGGAGCGGAGGGAGGGGCCGCGTCCTCTCTTGCGCCGGGGCGGAAGACGGGCGAGACTTGCGGGAAAGAGGCGCGGCCGGCGGGCGCTTCTGCGCGAGGGGCGTCGGACTTCCCCCTCCAGGCTGCTGCTGCCTGAGCTGGAGCCGCGCCGGCCGCCGCCCGCCCGCAGTGCCTGCCGCGCAGTCCGAAGGGCGGAGGCTGTCCCGGGAATCGGGACTGAGGGGGGCGCAGGAGCCCCGCTGGCGCGGCTGAAGCTCCTCGGGGCAGAGCCCTTCGCTGCGGAGATGCGCCCAGTGCAGGGCGGCTGCTGAGAACACGCTGTCCGGGCGCCCTCGGACGAGGCTTCCCAGTGAGCGGCCACGAAGTGCCCGGGAAGGCACGGGGCGGACCAGCACCCTTTCGCCGGCGCGGCCCCTCTCCACGGTCTCCGACGGGGCGCGGAGGTGAGGTGAGGCGCGGGCGTGGGGGGGGCGGGGTTTCAGGCCGCGGGTCTGGGGGCGAGCGAGGAGGGGCGCGAGGAAAGGGAGAGCGGGTCGCGGACGGCTCTCCCGGGGCGGAGGATCGGGGCTCCCAGGCAGGCTTGGGCTCCGGCGCTCCCCTGAGCAGGGACGAGCCCTCCGGGTCCGCGCCTCCTGTGGGGCTCGTGGCGGCCGGATTCTGGCCTTGCGGACTGGGTGCCCGGGAATACCCTCGGGAATCCTGTGCCCTCCGGGGCGGGGGCTCGCCGGTGAAGCGCAGTCGCTGGTCCGTTCCCTTCGCTGCCCATGCGACACCGAGGGTGGTGCTGGTAATCCCCGGGGTAATTGAACCAGGAGGAGGGGCTCGGTGCACCTGCGGCTCCAGGGCGAGGGTTCTCGAGGTCTGCCTGGCCACGAGAGGGGAGGGGGCGTTCATTCGATTTCAGAAACAGCCGTCCTCCCCATCCTCTCCTGGGCCTGAATGACTCCTTCCCACCCTTCGGCCCCCAAACACCCCCTCCGGGCCTCTGTTCCACCCAAGGGCATCGCTAGGGGGCGCGCGGGGTGATGCACTCAGGAGGGGTGACGACTCTACTGGTCAAAATTGAGAAAAGCTCGGTATTTTTGAACAATACCATTGTGTTATGTGTCATTCTGTGATGAATTTAATGCAGGCGCCATGAAATACTTAGCCTTTCAACCACGTTGCAATATCTGTATTCTATCAAAAGTTATAGATAAATAACCAGAGGAAAAACAACTGTGTTACATAACAAAAAGTGGATTTCCTTAACTCAAAACTGACCAATGAGATTGGTTGTTCCAAGAGCCAATGAGGTGTTGTTATGACATTGCAGGGAACCAGTAAATATTAGGATACCCTGGCATCACTAGGGTTTGCATGACCCGGTGCAGGGGGTCAGCACGTCACCCCCATGATGGACCTCCTTCTGTACCAGCCCATACATACTAAATTGCAGTATCATGTGTACAACTGAACTGCAAGGGCATTGCTAGGGCTGACTTAGTCATTTTCGTACTCGGGTGTGCCCCTGTATCCATGGATCCTGCATCCACAGTTTCAATTATCCACAGATTGGGTCTCTCTCTTTGCTTCCTTTATTATTACTTTGGGTTGCTTAAAAACCTTCTTGCTGGGGGCAGGCAGGGGAGATCCCTCTACTTAACATAGGTTCCATCTTATTTGCTGTTTCAGATACCCACCCGGGGGGGGCAGGAAACGGGGTACGGCTGAGTAACAATAAAGGTCACCCAACAAATCAGTAACGAACCAGAAAACCAACTTGATGACACCCACACAACTGAGGGTGTGATGCGAACTGGCGCTGGAACAGGCAGGCTGGCAGGCCTGTGCCATGTCCAGAGCCAGAGGGGAGCAGGGAGGAGCCTCCCCGGGGCAGGGGCACGTTTGTGCCCTTACCCCAGGGTAGGAGCCAGCCATCCCAATTAATTAGCTAATTAGCAGCAGCAGAGCTGAGGACGCCACACGGCCCGAATCGGGGCCGCGCAGCCTGGGGAGGTGCGCTTAGATGCAGCCTAATGGCCCCGTCCCATCTCCATCCCCCGGGCTGGCACACCGCCCAGCCCCTGCCCAGCCCCTGCCCCGAAATGCTCTTTTACCCTCCCTCTCACCACCCGAACTCAGCTGGTGCAGGACCTGCGCAGGGCCAGTTCTGCGGGCGCCACGGAGCCAACGCTACTGCCAGCATCAGCCCCGGGGATGCCGCTCTGGCCCAGGCCTCCAGGACGGCCCTCTTGCGCTTGGGTTGCCCGCACAGGGCCGCTGGGCGCTCTTTGGACTTGCCTCTCTAAGGCAGCGCACCTCTCGTTCTCCAACATGCAGGCCCTTCAGAGGGGCTGCCTCACCTGCAGAGCTTCTTTGTTTTTACCGCTTTCTGTTTCTTTTGACCCTGCCAGGAACCGAAGCCAGATTTGGGAACTCCCAAGCAAGATTTGATCTTTCAGCAATCAGGTATTTCCCTTATCTTTTCTTCCCTTCCCTTGTAGATAAAATGGATTAAAATGCTGAGCAAGGAAGTTGAGTTCCTCTCGAAACTTTCCCTGGAACAAGGGAGGTGGAATGGTTTGCGGTTCTGCAGGTGAAGGACGCCTCCTGCAAAGCAGGGGCTCCAGGGTGCAAATATCTGGAAGCAGCAGCAGCAGCAGCAGCAGCAGCAGCTCTTGCTGTGAGGTCTGCTTGGTGTAAAGTGGACCCCAGATGCTGTGCCTGCCCCCCTCCCCAGAACCTTGGTCATGTTGCAGATTGTGCAGTGCTGGTCTGGGCGCAGGTGGTGCAGGAGCCTTGGCGCCGGGTAAGAGCTGCCCCAGCATTTCTTGCAGCCCTGCGGGGAGCCGTGGTGTAGCCAGAGGAGAACAACACTGTAAGTTGTTCTCAAGCAAGCCGTGTCAGCGATCCCTTCCCCTTGCCAACAGTTTGGGCAATGAAAACAGTGCAGAGGCTTTGCTCTAGGTTGGTGGTGGGTGGGTGGGTGTCCTGGGTGGGGAAGGGGAGGGCAGGTGGCGTTTTGGGATTGGCGAGGAGGAGGGGGGTAGATCTTGGCAGCACCAGCATTCTCCAGGATCCCCTTTTCCAACCTGCCCCCCCACACTATTGCATGCAGTCTGTGCGCTGTCAGCAGTGTGGCTGCATTTTTGGCAGTAGTGGGGGTGGGATCCGGCAGTGCGCGTTTCCATTTGCTGGTTGCTTTTAACGGTAAGCTGTGAGACCTGCACACAAGTCAGTTCTATAAAGGTCTTTCGGGGTCCAAGGGAGAAACTCCAGATATTCTGGCTGATTAAGAAGGGGCACAATCCACACAGAGGTTATCCTGAGTGCGTGTCTTTGAAATGCACAGGAGCTGTGCAAGGAAGCAGCCGCTTTTGCACGGTTCCCTCATTCGCTCTGGAGGGACTTGAGCAGCCGAACTTCCCAAGGAACCTTCCATTCTCCTAGAACACGCTGCCGGGTGCTGACCTGCAAGCCGCAACTCTTCATGAAGACACTTCAAAAGGAAACTCCTGGGTGGAGCTGCTGCGTTAGAATTTGTCCAGAGGCTTTATTCTCTTTGTTTAGGATTGAATTGGGATAATGACTTCCTCTCCCACTGCCCATGTCAATTAACTTGCCAGCGGCAGAGAGGAGGAGTTATTGTCCCTGATCACTCCTGGGGGGGGGGGGCTGCCTACGTCCGTCCTCGTTGAGGCTGTAACACAGTGGGAATCCTCACACTTGGCCTGCAGAAGATCCCAGGTTCAGTCCGAAGCGCCTCCATCCAGCAAGGTCAGGCACCAGGTGATGTTCCCTTACCTGGAGGAGGACTCCAGGACTGCCCACCCTGCAGGATACGGCACATGTAGTCATTAGTTAGGATGGAGTTGCCGGCCTATAACATATATTTGCCAACTGAGGGTGTCGCTTTGTGCATCTGATGAAGTGAGATTTTGTCCATCGAAGCTTCTCCCACAATGCATTTGGGATGGTCCAATCCAGTGCAACTCCCCATGCTGCAATGCAGTTGCACCAATGTGGCATCCACTGCATCCCATGGGGGAGTTTTGTTCCGGAGTAAGCCCATACTGACCTGCCAGGTCTACTCAGTCCTGTGCCAACTGTAGCTGGTGCAAATCTGCATGGACCCAGTTGGGGATCCAGACCGGGAAGGGGGTTAGGATATCTGGCAGTGCAGGGCCCAAATAGGGTTGGGTCCCGAGTCTTTCCAGAAGTCACAAGGCTTTTTGTTGCGTTTGGTGCAATGGACTAGCATAGCTGGCCTACCAAAGGTTCCCAGTGGTGTGTGCCATTGTGGACAGCATCCATTGCTTTGCTGTCTTAAGGGCATTTCTTGTCCTTGGTGGCATCCCAGATCTGCTGCCCTTGCTCACATTTCTCCTCCAAGTGTTCCAATTGTTGCATTTTATGCGTTTGTCACTCACAGTAATCAGAGATGCTTCTTGGTCAAGGTGTTTCTGAAGACGGTGCCCCACACAATGCAACACCAAAAAACACTGACAAAGAAATGTCATAGGAGATGTGAAGGGGCCATAGCTCAGCGGCAAGTACCCACTTTGCTTGCACAGGAGCCCCCACCCCCATCTGCTTCCTGAGACCTCGGTTGCCACTGCAGGCAGAGTAACCAGGAGCCAGACTGAGGCTGGACGGAGCAGTGGTCTTGCACTTCACAACATAAGGTAGCTGCATGTGCTCCTGTGGTGAGGAAGAGGGAAGAGCCTCAGTTAATGTTCACACCACACCCGTGTTGTAACCAGAAGAGCAGCGGTTTCTGACAGCTATGCTCGAAGGAAGGTTCCCCTTGAAGAAGGAAGCTGGACTAGATGGGCCTTTGGCCTGATCCAGCAGGGCATTTCTTATGTTCTTAGGAAGGGCTGTTTGGGCAGCGGTATCTGGCCAAGGTCTTCTGCCGTGGAGACAGATGCAAAGAATTCATTTAAGTTCTCTGCCATCTCCAAGTCCCCTTTTATCTCCTTTCTCCCTCCCTCACCATCCAGTGGGCCGACCGCCTCTCTGGCAGGTTTCCTGCTTCTAACATATTTGAAGAAGCTTTTATTCCCTGTTACGTTGCTGGCCATCCTCAGGCCTGATCCTTCCTTTCTCTCCAAAGAGACCCTAACAGTTACTACTGAACTTCTATTTCTACTGTTGTTGTTGTTGTTGTTGTTGTTGTTCAGTCGCTAAGTCGTGTCCAACTCTTTGCGACCCCCTGGACCACAGCACGCCAGGCCTCCCTGTCCTCCACTAGCTTCCAGAATTCACCCAATTTCATGTTCATTGCTTCGGTGACACTCTCTAACCATCTCATCCTCGGCCGCCCCCTTCTCCTTTTGCCTTCCAACTTTCCCAGCATGAGGGTCTTTTCTAAAGAGTCCTCTCTTCTCGTGAGGTGGCTAAAGTATTTGAGCTTCAGCTTCAGGATTTGTCCTTCCAGGGAGCAATCAGGCTTGACTTCCTGGAGGATTGCCTGACTGCATCTCCTTGCAGTCCAGGGGACTCTCAAGAGTCTTCTCCAACACCATAATTCAAAAGCATCTATTCTTTGGCGCTTTGCCTTTCTTATGGTCCAGCTCTCACAGCCATACATTGCTGACTTCCAAATACAGGTGCAGGATCACAGCATTGAATGCTCTTCCCAATATTTTAAACAATCTCCCTGCATGTGGAAAACTAATGCGTCAGAGTGAAGGCCAGGCCATCTTCATGCACTGCTTTATGTCCATGTACTGGCAGTTGCTGGATTTTAGATCCCAAGTTCCATACCTGGGGGGGGGGGGCGTCCCTGTAAAAAGTGATCTCAATCCTAAAGTTTTAGGTCTTGCCAGCTGTAGCTCCCCACTGAAAAGATACTTTGGAGCCTGCTGCTTTCTTGAAGACTATTCTTTGTTGGTTGTGTGTGTGTGACATTGTTTTGCCTGTGTTCATAATGATTTCATAGCCAGGGCTGGGTGTGGGTGTCAATCGAAACCTCCAGAATATTGTAATTCTGGTTACAAGGAAATGAGGAAAGGGATCTGTTAGGATGCAAATCGGACCTGCCATGACTCTGACTCTTGCATGACCAACTTGCTGACGTGCAGCCCAGGGCTGGTGTCTATTTAAAACGTGGCTGTTTTAGGTGCAGTTGACCCCCAGTCACGGCTGTAGCAGCCACTTCCTTCCTCTGTGGTGGCGAGAAGCTCTGATAAGGGGAGGCCTGACTGACGCTGGGTGAAAACTGCCTCCCAAGCCTGGGAGCCTGGAAGGAGGGAGCCTGAGGGGGGCAAAATGCTAAGTGTTGCAGGAGGCTGAGCTCTGGTGTAACACAGTCCTTTCCCCTTTCCTTCAGAGCCATTTGCGGCTTGGAGAGCTGGGTCGGGGCTTTGCTGTCCGAGTCGCAGATGGCTCTGAAGGCGAAAGGGAGGGGCCTCGTTACGCGGGAGCTCAGGCTCCTGGCCGCTCCACTGGGGACACCACTGCAGGGGGGTCCTCAGGATGTGGATGGAACGGCAAGGAGTTGACAGTCGCCCCCATGGGGCGGGGAAGATGGCAAAACGGAACGGTACGCAACGGGCGGGCTGCCACTCACCCGTTCCTCCCGCCGGGGGCGGGGAAGACGGCGAAACGGAGTGGTACGCAATGGGCGGGCTGCCGCTCACCCGTTCCTCCCGCCCAGCGTTCCGGCTGCATGACGCCGCTGCCTGCATGGTGCTTGTTCACATTACCTCGGAAAGGAAGGTTTGCATTTCTGGCATGGATCCAAAGACCGCCTGCTCTTCCAACAGACTCGGAGGTGAAAAGGTGTATTGTGTGTTCCACCTGGAGACATGAGTTTTGCCAGACCCTTCCTCCGTGTTCTGCAGCAGTGGGGAGGGGGTTTGCTGTACTGAGTCAGGTGTGGACTAGTTAGGAGTAGAACATGGAAGACCAATTGTGAAGGTGCCGACAGACATGTGTATTCTTGACGCGCTTCTGCACACCTACCCACTCCTGTTCCATGGAAAGCCCCGTTATATTTTCTGTGTTTGTTTTTATCTGTCGGTACGTAGCTTCGCTGGTGATCCTTGGGGCTGAAATGACACATTGCCTGAATTACTCGGCTTCTGCCAAAGGCAGTGGTCGTCCATTCGTTCCACACACCCACACAACAACCCCGCTGACACCTCTGTGTCAGCAGCACTCAGTGGTGTGTGGAGTGTGTGCAGTGCCAAGATATCAGAACATGGGAAGGTGGGCTTCAGCATTCTTCGGGGGGGGGGGGCTCATTGGCCAAACTCACACTTAAGAACATAAGAACATAAGAAGAGCCCTGCTGGATCAGGCCAAAGGCCCATCTAGTCCAGCTTCCTGTATCTCACAGCGGCCCACAGGTGCCCCAGGGAGGCATGAGATAACAAGATGCATCCTGTTGCCACTCCCTTGCACCTGGTACCAGTAGCCCACCACCTTTGTAAGGAGGTTGCATAATCCATCATTGCCTGTAGCCCACGATGGACCTTTCCTCCAGAAATCCGTCCGATCCCCTCTTAAAGGCATCCAGACCAGATGCCATCACCACCTCCTGTGGCAAGGAGTTCCACAGATTAACTACCCGCTGGGTAAAAAAGTACTTCCTTTTATCTGTTTTAACTCTCCCAACCCTCAGTTTTAGCGGATGTCCC
Organism: Lerista edwardsae; assembly: GCA_029204185.1. Lineage (NCBI taxonomy): Eukaryota > Metazoa > Chordata > Lepidosauria > Squamata > Scincidae > Lerista > Lerista edwardsae. Next base: position 550,241 of record JAJKFI010000104.1, on the reverse strand, counting down.
CTGGTTCTGGTGTCTTGGTTCTGCACTTGCATGCAGGAGTCCAAATTCAGCCACCCAGTTGGGTGTATGTGGGTGTGTGAAGAAACGTTCCTGTCTGGAGCCTGTTGCCAGTCGGTGCCAACAAGTTAGAGCTAGGCAGGTCAGTGGCTTGACTCATAAAGCCACTTCCTCTGTTCACACGGAGGAATTTGTATGTGGTGTTAGACACACTTTTAACGGGACATTGACTTCCTAATTCTACCCTCAGTCTGCGCTGCCAGAACCCGTGATCTGGCAGCACAGTGTGGTTTGTGGCATCGCAAAATGCAGTGCTTTGCCTCGCCCCGCAGTGCCCCTGCTGCAGAAGGGGAGCAGTGCCAGCCACAAGGCCACAGCTCCTCTGGTTCCCAGGTGCCAGCACATTGATGCTGAGGGTGGGCCGTGGAGAAGACGGGGGAGTAGCAAGGCAGAGGTGGGGGAAGATTGAGGCTGTCAGAGGGTAAGTCAGAGTGGGCAGGGGGTGGCTAATCGGCAGCAAAGACGCTGCCACTATCCCCTGCTTCCTGCCTTGCCTTGCCTTGCCGTGCCTCCAAGAGCTTGCAGATACCGAGGTCCCACCTGCACTTGCATTTCAGGAACAGCTAAAAAACATCTGTGAGGTGGGCCTGATCCAGCAGTGTGCTGGGAGACGATGAGGGCGGCAGGACTCACCTCTGTCTTACGGCCTGGGTAGAGGGAACCTGTCTCTCCTTTTCTCCCGGCAGGATGGGCTGTATGAAATCCAAGGTGATTAGTCTTCACGGGAAGGTCACAAAAGCCAACTCAAACGCCAGCCTTGAGCAGGCACATTACGTGAAAGACCCCACGTCCAGGAACAAAAAGGTGAGTCCTTCTCAGGGTGGGAGCTGAGAGTGATGCAGACTGGGGTGCGAAGGGCCAGTGTTCTGCTAGGAGCAAGCCACGACAGGCACTCGACTGTGGGTAACGTCTGCGTGCGCAGCTCAGTTGAGAGCCGGGTTGTCCAATAGTTGTCTTCTTCTCATGGCACACTGATCTCTATGGTCTTCTCTGTGGTCTTTGCCACTTCCGGTGCCTGGGAGACTCTTCCAGGTTCTGTGGAAGCTGTTGGAGGAAGAGGGGCAGACAACTCATTACTACGGACAGTTGCCTAGAAACGGAGCCGCAGAACCCAGAAGCGTTTTTGAGCAATTTCCAACTGTTGTGCTCCAAACTCCCATGGCACACCTAAGGACCTTTCGCAGCACACCAATTAAAAATAACTGATCTGGAGAAGCTGGGATTTTGGCGTTTCCTTCTTGGCTTTGGGCCAGAGCTCAACAGCCCTAGAGGCTGCTCTAAGTGTTGGGAGTGAGCCCTGCACCATGCAAATTAATAGCAGTGCCTCTGGTTGCATTGCAAGTATCTTTGTGGCACCAGGGCCCAAGCACTTCCAGTCCCCACACACCTGTGTTGTTCGTTGTAAACAGCTGTACAAAAACAGTTGTGTGTCTCTTTTGCTGCAGAGATGCACTTTAGCCCTGTGCCCTCTTGCTTTATGTTGTTGTTTTTTTCTGAATAGGACCTTTTGTGGCCCACCAGTTGAGAATAGCTGTCCAATGTTGCCATTAGTTTTTTTTTTTCCTGTAGGATAAGCTGCACCAAATAGTTGTGTGTGTTTTTAAACTGTTTTCTTTGCAAATTAATGCAGTACTGTATTTAGAGCACAATCCTAACCTGAAGTTAGGCCAGCAAAGTTTGGCCGGCACAAGGAACACTGTAAAATATGTTTAGAGCAGTCTTGGAGTCAGAGAGGCCAGAACACAGACGTGCACCATCCTCCCTGACTCCGAGAGTGGTCCCAAAGCTTTTTAAACGGTGCCCTTTGTGCTGGCCAAATGTTGCTGGCAGTGATGTCATGCAGGCGGAACACGGGGGAACTCAGTTCCACTAGTTAAAATTAGGGCCGACTCCTCCCACTTCACTCTCCCCCCTCCCCCCTCCCAATTCCTCTGCAAAGAGCTTTTCTTCTTGGTTGGCCGGCACTCAGAGGGTTAAAGGAAGCGACTCTGGATTCCTAGGGGGGCGAAGGGGGAAGGGCTGCAGTGGGGAAGTCCCATCCTGCACAGCCCCCTTCCTCGCTCCCTCCAGCCACACACGTGGAGTCAGCAGCCGCTGTGGTGAGTCTGCAGCCCACTGGGGAGAAGGCAGTGATGTCATTCAGGGGGAACGGACTAGAACGGGCATTCCGGATCCTAACGGGCTCCGTGGCTGCTTCCAGGTTTTGTTTTCTCCAACATTTGAATTTGAATTCAATAGTGAGTTCCTGTTCCTAAATCATTTGAATGACACCACTGGTTGCTGGCCTAACTGGGCCAACCCAACTCCAGGTTAGGATTGTGCCTTTAGTGCATTTACAGTATTAGCATTCGTATTGCATTACATTGACATTATTTGCCAACAGTGTATTGCTGTTACACACATATAACAATTTATATGTTACTCATTAGCTTATACTGATGGCATTTGTTTAAAACTGCAGTTTTTGAAAGTGGAAGCATTATGTCAACCCAGGGCCAGTTTTGTAGGTTGCAGTTCTGAAAGTGGAAGCATTTTGTCCCTGCTGGGTCTTTGTGTACGCAAAATAAACCAGAGGACTAAAATGGGAGGTCGGTCACCCCCTCTGACCCTGGGAAGAGAATGCCGGGCTGTGAGAGCCCCCAAGCCCTGACTGGGGAGGAGGCAGCAGAGCAGTTCCACTGGGAATGTCTCATGCGAAGGGGATGCCTGCCGGAAGCCTGCTTGGTGGTGCTGTCGATCTCCTTAGTGTCAGGCGGGCAATGATTGATGCTGTCGCAGTTCAGGAATAACCCCCTGCTGTTGTGTCTCCAGGCTTCTCATGTGTCCAGCATCCTGCCGCCCCCGGGTGCAGATGGTAAGTGTGGTCAGGCTCTGGGCCCGACCTCTCCGTGTGCCCCGTCAGCCCGTGCTGGCAGCTGAGTGCTCCCTCTGATGCGGTGATTTCATGAGCCGTTCGCTTTGCCAGCGTGGCCTGCCAGCCAGTCCCCTTCTCACACCACTGCGACTTCCTTCTCTGGGCTGGCCCCTAAGCGGCGTGTGGGCTCCAGGGTTCCCCTGGCCAACCTCCTGTGGGGCCAGGCTCTCTAGCCTTCCAGTTGTCGTTCTGTGTCGCCTTCTGCCCTTTCCCCTCCCACTGTAACAGTTCACAGTTGGCAGCTGAGTCCTTTCTGGGGTTGAGTCAGTCTGGGTTGACACCTGAGCTAGAAAAAAGAACCAGCATCCCAGGAATGAGGCAGAGACAGTGAGGTTACAGAGCCTGCCGTCCTATGCAGGCTTCCCTGGGAATGTCCCATTGAACTCCCTTGGGTGGGTGGGTGGGGGTACAGAGAAGTCCTGCCCTGTCCTCTCCTCAGACCTGTGCCAGCACTTTAGGGGCATATTAGGTGTCTCCAGAGAGGACAGCGTTCAGAGCGCAATCCTAACCTTGCACCAGATGCCGTCCCTCCCACTTCCAACATGCCCCCCCACCCCCACATCTGTTCTCCCACCCCGGCCCCATCCTGCCCACTCTGCTAACTTACCAGCATCAGCAGGCTCCTCTCCCTTGACACCCCATGCAGGGGCCCCTCCTTGATGCTGTAAAGCACGCACCACTGCCAGAATGGCACAACTGAATAGGATTGCTGAACACTGTTGCTACAACATAACCCTGACGACCAGATTATGCTCTCTTGTTTATCTGTACCCAGGGCTTGTGGTTGCTTTAAAAACCAAATTCTGCATCCAGAATAAATTATGCAACTCTATCGCTCTCTTTCCTCCTGGCACCTTTCCCTAGACCAAGATGTCCCAGAACAGTGGCCAGGTGTCAGTGTAGCCCAGTGAAGCTCATTTTGCCATGTGCACGCCCTGAACTCACAGGATACCTGATTGCAAGCCTTTGCTCATTCCCACAGGATCGGAGGACATCATTGTCCTAGCCCTTTATGACTATGAAGCAATGCACAAGGAAGACCTGAGTTTTCAGAAAGGGGAACACCTCAAAGTCCTAGAAGAGTAAGTGAGAGACTGTCCAGCAGACCTATATGTTGGGAACAACGGAAGAGCAAACAGTGGGGCCAGAATTCTTATGAGGCTTCAGCCACTTTCCTTTGAGGAACTTATTTATTGATTTGCATTGACATCCTGCCATTCTCTTCCCATGGTCCCAAGGTGACTAACAAGAATTAAAGACTAATTAGAACAGTGGTTCCCAAACTGTGGGTCAGGACCCACCACTGGGTTGCGAGCCAATTTCAGGTGTGTTGCAAAGTAGCGAGCCAATTTCAGGTGTGTTGCAAAGTAGCTAGAGCAGCCATGTTTAAAATATGGGAAGATGGGGTGCTGGAACGCGGGAGGGCAGTGTGGTTGTTTTGCCTGTGTCAAGGTTGTAAAATAGTCCTTTTTCTCCCTGATTCACTTTTGCTATTGGAAAATGGCTGAGAAATAACCCAACTTATTGCTGCATTATCAGGAAAGCAGCAGGATCTAGCGTCAGAATGACGGCACTTCTGGCCATGACATCACTTCTGGTGGGTCCTGGACAGATTGTCATTCTAAAAAGTGGGTCCCAGTGCTAAAAAGTTTAAGAACCACTGAGAGTGCAATCCTAACCTGGAGTTAGGCCGACACAGTTAGGCCAGCCATGCTTGACCGGCACAAGGGACACCTTAAGTATGTTTGGACCACCCTTGAAGTCAAAGAGGCCAGCATACAGACGGTGTTATCCTCCCTGACTCTGAGAGTAGTCCAAACACGCTTTATGGAGTCCCTCGTGCTGGCCAAACTTTGCTGGCCTAACTGTGTCGGCCTAACTCCAGATTAGGATTGTGCTCTAAATTAGAGAATTCAGCTGATTTAAACAAGCATTTAAAATGTGAAGCCATCTACAACTTCTTGTCATTGGGGGTACAAAATTTATTTGTAAACTGCCTTTTCTACAGGGCTCGGTGAATTTACAACATTATGTAGAAAAATAAATACATAGAATGCCTATTTGAACTTCTGAAATAAAGTGTGGTCCAACCAAGCCCACAATGTCTAGAGAAGATGCTGGGCTTAGGGGAACCTCTGGAACGAGGGGATGGAGCTGCTGAATGGAATTCGCTGGGTGGATCTGGAGCCACTCAGTTGTAATGCTTTGACTCTTTCCGTCGCTTTGCAGGTCTGGTGAGTGGTGGAGGGCAAAGGCGCTGTCCACGGGGAAGGAAGGCTACATCCCAAGCAACTACGTGGCCAGAGTGAACTCGCTGGAGACAGAGGAGTGAGTCTGCCCCTCGCTTCTCTCTGAGTCTCAAATCACATGTGAAGAATAAGTATGCGTTAGGAAGCAATACTCAGGTGGGCTTCTTTATCCTGTGGGTTTCACTCCACAGAAGAGCCAGGAATCTCTTGCCCTCCTAATCCGTGAGTTTGAATTTTCCACATGGGTTTTCTAACGTACGGTTGCAAAACGCACGTGAACCTTGCCACCCAGGTGTTTGGTAGGTGAGACGGCATCCTTGAGTGTTCTCCTGGGGAGCCCTTCTTCGCCAATCTCCTTCTCGCCCTGGCTTTAAAAGACAGCCATTTCCGCCCCCTCACTTCTGACAAGGAGGGGAGAAAGGTGCATAGAGGGCCTGCTATGTATTGCAGATCTGAGAATGTTGCCCTCTGCTACTGATCTTCACTTTGGTTTGGATGGAGGTGGAGGGAAGCAATATTTCCATGGCAGAAGCATCTGAAGTCACTGCCCTGGGCAGGGGGCACTACATCACTGTAGGAGGAGCCCTTCATGGACCAAGCAGGAGCTCAGGGCATTTACTGCAGTGGCTTGGGGGCAGGAGCAAGGAACTACAGGAACTACAGAGGAACCACAGGGTGGCCAATGGCAGGAGAGGGGGACGCCTCCTTCCCCTGGTTCTGGGTTTCTCACAGGGAAGGAGGATGCTGGGCAAAATGGGGCCCCTTGGGCATGACTCAGCAGAATGCTGCTTATGCTAAGCTGAAAGGGTGGGGTGACTCTTGGGCTAATGTCCTTCCTTGAACTGGACACTGGAAAGTCATCTGAGGGGTGGGGGTGATGCATTTCCTGACAGGATCTGGGGGTTGGGCCGGCTACAAAGCCAGGGAGAGAGAAAGTCTATCCAGCTGTTTTATAAATATTCCCTTTTTAGATGGTTTTTCAAAGGTGTCAGCCGGAAGGATGCAGAGCGGCAGCTGTTGGCTCCTGGGAACATTATCGGCTCCTTCATGATACGAGACAGTGAGACCACCCAAGGTAACAGCCCCTCGGACAGGGCGGAGGGGGGAACACGGAGTGTCTCCCCCACCAACAACTGTAGCCCTGCAGGAATAGCCCTGCAGTTTTTCACTGAATTGGTGGGGCAGTAGAGCTCTTTGGTCCATGCTTGCATGCATTCGTTTTCTCTGCCTCATTATCAACCTGGAGCAAACAGGGTCCAAGAATGCCAGATACAAGGGAGCAGCAACAGGATGCAGGCATCTTGTTGTCTTGTGCACTTCTGAAGGCATCTGGTGGGCCACTGTGAGATACAGGAAGCTGGACTAGATGGGCCTTTGGCCTAATCCAGTGGGGCGCTTCTTATGTCCTTAAGGCCCAGATTGGGTTGCGAGTTATTATTCCCCTCAGAAATGTACCTCAAAATGCCAGATGCAGGGGAGTGGCAACAGAATGCAGGAAGTCTTTTGTCTCGTGTGCTCCCTGAGGTACCTGGTGGGCCACTGTGAGATCCAGGAAGTTGGACTAGATGGCCTGATCTAGCAGGGCTCTTCTTATGTTCTTCTTAGGTGCTGCAAATTTTGGACCACCAAAAAAGCATGAGTGTGCTTAATCAGTGATCAGCCCAATCCTACCCTGGGCTGATGGTGGCAGATCTCGTGGTCTCCCACTGCAAGTCCTGGGCCAGTTGCATGAAAGTTGCTCTGGTTTCCTGCACTCTGCAGTGGTCCCAGAGGCCTCCTTCCCGGAGTGGTCCCGGAGGCCTCCGGAGGCCAGTAAGTTGGCAGTGGGGGCGTGCCATAGGCGGAGAGGGGGTGGTGGATCTTGGCTGCACTGGCATAGGCCAGATCTCATCCTCTCTTCTCAAAACCTCCCTGCCCCTTTTCTCTCCCAGACATATACTGTATGGCAGCAAAACGGCTGGCATATTCTGAGGAGACGAGTAAGGAGGCGTCTGGATAACAAATATTTTTACGTACCTCCTGTGGTCACACAACTGCTGGCCATAGCATGCAACTGCATGCCATAATGTGATGGGGGTGAGGATTGGGCAGTTTGTCTCTTACATGAAGCAAGATCCTCATGACGACCTGACCTGCCCTGCCCCCCCCCGGATCTGAAATCTCGAGCCGGGGCTTGGGGGAGTGGGTGAAAGTGCTACCTGAATTCTCAGTTCCTTTTCCTCCTTATGGCTCAGGTAGTTATTCACTGTCCGTCAGAGACTTTGACACCCAGAATAAGGTGGACATGGTGAAGCATTACAAGATCCGGACCCTGGACAGCGGCGGCTTCTACGTCTCCCCCCGGAACAGCTTCAACACCCTCCAGGAACTGGTCAGCTACTACAAGGGTAAGAAGACATATTAGAAGGCAGGTCTGTTGGTGCCACCCTCCTCTCTCAATGCACACAGACAGACTGCTTAATGGTTTGCTGCATTAGTATAGGTGGCGATGTCAAGTGGCCATTGCCCAGACCTTTTGTTTTCCCCTTCTGGAAAACCAGGACCGCATTTGCCCGCCTGCTGTCTCCTGGTTCTTCCCCAGTGTAAGATATTCCATTCCTTGTTCTCTGTCTCTTGTAAGAGCAGGGGCAATTGTGGGGAGCGGAACGGGGACAGCATCAGAGCACCAGAAGAGAAGGGGAGGGGGAGGGGTGAGAAAAAAGACTTAGCGGCACGGGGGTGGGTGGGCAAGAGATGCACTCTACATGCCACAAAGTGGGGAGGGGGTTGCACCAGACTCTAGTGGGGAAGGGACTTGGGTGAAGTCTGCAGCTGTGTTTGGCTGTTAAACACGGTGTCTGGTCCTATATCCCCTCATTGAGGGTGCAATCCTAACCAGGAGTTAGGCCAGCAAAGTTTGTCCGGCACAAGGGCCATCGTAAAGCACGTTCGGGCCCCTCTCAGAGTCAGGGAGGATGGCGCAAATCTGTGTGCTGGCCTCTTTGACGCCAAGAGTGGTCCAAGCATACTTTATGGTGGCCCTTGTGCTGGCCAAACTTTGCCAGCTTAACTGTGCCGGCCTAACTCCAAGTTAGGATTGTGCCCTGAGGGCGCAATCCTAACCAACCTTCCAGTGCTGAGGCAAGGGCAGTGCAGCTCTGAGATAAGGGGACAAACATTCCCTTGCCCTGAGGAGGCCTCTGTAGCTACTACTCCGCGGCAGGATGCAGCACATGCCTCAGTGGCACAGCTGTGTCAGTGCTGGACAGTGGGTTAGGATTGTGCCCTGAGACTTACCTTGCACATATCATCTACAGTGTTAATGAAATCTGGGCCCAGTTATGGGGAGCAAAAGGGCAGAAGTCTCCAGTGGCTGCTACTGAGCTTGAAATAGCTCCATGGGCTTGAAATGGTATTCCTGTAAGAGGCATTCCTGAAAACTGGCTGCATCCGCTCCAGATCGCTCTGTGCTCCCAGGGCAAGTGGCCTCGTCCTTTCCAGACTGCCTTGCAGCGGGTGCCAGTCTGGTGAGAAGAGCCCTACCCAAAGTGGGGGTGGGTGCGAAAAATGCCCGTCATTCGATGAGGCTAATGAAGCCCCCCTCCCTTCCCTTTCCATGCCTTGTGGGAGGAGTCATCTCTAAACCGGACGTGGGAGCGGCCACCTGCAGACCCTGCGCAGACCCTTCCTACCACATCCCAGCTGCCAGGCAGGCTTGGCTCCGGGGCTGGCATTGGGGGCGCAGGCGGGAGCAGCAAGCCGTGCTGCCCAGTGGCGTCATGCAGCCGGAACGCTGGGCGGGAGGAACGGGTGAGCGGCAGCCCGCCCGTTGCGTACTGCTCCGTTTCGCCGTCTTCCCCGCCCCTGCGGGCTGCCGCTCACCCGTTCCTCCCGCGGGGGCGGGGAAGACGGCGAAATGGAGCGGTACGCAATGGGCGGGCTGCCGCTCACCCATTCCTCCCGCCCAGCATTCCGGCTGCATGACGCTGCTGGTGCTGCCTACCCCCCAGGAGCTACCCCTTGCGGAGTGCCGGCATCAGGGGCTCCCTGTGCTGTCCAAGGATTAGTGCCGTCTGTAGGACAGAATGTCAGGTGCAGGGGGAGAAGCAGACGGACGGCCTGCCTAGGCGCTCAGCACTGCCCTGCCTGGCCAGAAAAAAAAGACTGACGGCGGATTCCTCCTTGACCCCTCTCAGGCCAGAGTGACGGGTTGTGCCAAAAACTGACTTATCCGTGTGTGGTGCCGAAGCCTGAGAAGCCCTGGGAGAAGGACGCTTGGGAGATCCCCAGGAAGTCCCTGAAGCTGGAGAAGAAACTGGGCGCTGGGCAGTTTGGAGAAGTCTGGATGGGTAAGAGCACAAGAACTGCCCAGCTGCTGGGTCAGGCCGAGCCCCCTGGTCCAGCCAGGCAGGTCTGGGCAGCCCACCAGCAAGGCATGAAGGCCGTTGCCCAGCTCTGTTGCTGATTCCTCAGCACTGGCATTCTGAGGTAGGCTGCCCCTGAACGTGGAGGCTCCGTTTTGCTCTCGTGGCTGATAGCTGTTGATAGACCCGTCCTCCTCCATCAGTGTGCCAAATCCCTTTTCAGGCTGTCTAACAGTCCGTTCAGCGGCAGCCAGGCAACCACCGAGGTCTCCTTGGGGGAAAAGGGACATTCGTCCTGGGAATAAAAGCACTGCCCCCCCCACCATGGGGCGACTTGAGTCTCTGCCAGCTGTTTTGCCAGTGGAGACTGGAACAGCCCCCAGTCAGGCTGCCCAGTCCCAGTCCCACCCACCCCTCCCCCTGCCCAGTGCTGCCTTCCCCGCCTGCTCAGATAGCGTGCACCTCTGTCAGTGGTAAAGCTCATGGAGATAGAATGGCTGGAGACGGCATGGCTGTTGATTTAATAGGAGCCCAGTGAAGCCACCTCGAGTAGACTAAAATGGCTGACTCAGATCATCGCCGTGAAGGAGGATACTCAAAACAGTCCCGATTCCAAGCATTTCAGATTGCTTTGCTCGTACTGTTTAGGACTGAATAAAAATAAAAACTTACGAAAATAAGTTAAATAGAAGGTGGCGCGCGCCAGACGCACGGACTTCAAAATGTGAACGCGCACATGCGTTCCTCACAGAGGGGGGAGGGGCGGGGAATAGAAACATTATTTGTAACCTTATTACCCGTATGCAGAACACGCAGGCATGATTAAAAAGGTTGATATTAACGGTTACACTTGCAGGGAGATTTTTATTTGTGAATTCGCGGCAATCCTCCTTCACGGTGATGATCTGAGTCAGCCATTCTTGTCTACTCGAGGTGGCTTCAAGAAAATGACGTCATGCCGCCTCCAGCAAATTCTATCTCTATGGTAAAGCTCCATGTGGGTGGCGCATGGGGATAGAGGAAGTGGTGTTATTCACCCGGTACGCTGGGCGGGACTTACCTTTGAGCGGCAGTCCGCCCGTTGCGTCATGCCC
>JAJKFI010000104.1:472031-529862 GCA_029204185.1 Lerista edwardsae | reverse complement strand
TCTCTCTCTCTCTCTCTCTCTCTCTCTCTCTCTCTCTCTCTCTCTCCCCCTCTTCTTGTTTACATTCAGGCATGTCAAACCAGGAAGTGATGCGGGCCCTTGAGCGGGGCTATCGGATGCCGCGCACGGAGAATTGTCCGGAGGAGCTCTACGACATCATGCTGCGCTGCTGGAAGAACAAGCCGGAGGACCGGCCAACCTTTGAGTACAACCAGAGCGTCCTGGAGGACTTCTGCACTGCCACGGAAAGCCAGTACCAGCAGCAGCCTTAAAACAGAGGAGTGGGCGAGGCTGTGGAGCAGGACGAGGTTTGGCAGCTGGGGCAAAAGCAGCTGCCCCCAACCTGTAAGCTTGCCATGGAGTACCCAGCTGGCCACGGCTGGTGGCAGAGCCTCACCGGACAGTCCAGTCCAACCAAATAAAAGCAATGCCTGCGTTCGCAGCTAACAGACCCCTCACCAAACCGCAATCCGTAGATGCCATTCGCAAGGAATATGGCTTGCATTTCCCTCTATCAGTCGGTCATGTATTTAAATCATTAATCAATCAGTCAAAGAGTATTTATATACCACTTTTCAACAAAGTTCACAAAGCGGTTCACAGGAAAAAAAAAAAAAAAAAGTTCAATGACTCCCTATCCCAGAAGAGCTCACAATCTAAAAAAAATGCAGAACACCCCCAGCAACAGCCACTAGAACAGACACAGTGCTGGGGTGAAGAGGGACAATTGTTCTCCTCCTGCTCAGTATAAGGAGCACCAGCCTGAGGAGGAGCACCACCTGAAAAAGTGCCTCTTGCCCAGTTAGCAGGTACCTTGCAATCATGTACATGCTGTCTCAAAAGGAGGCCCCATTGTATTCAATGTGGCTTTCTCCCTAGTAAGTGAGACAGTCATGCTGGTTACAGAATCGCAGGTCAGGAGCCTCATGCTTGCCTCAGCTCTCTGACGAGGCCATGATGGGCTTTTTTTAAAGGGGGTTGTCATCTATATTCTTGGCTTCAGTAAATATTTGACTGCAATCTAATAACAGTCGCTAAGTGGCAATGTGTGACAAATTTCTTGAGCAGCGGTTCCCAAACTGCTGGGACCCAGGACTCCCCCATGTGTTGTGTTAGCCCCGCAATGCTCTTGGAAGAGACTGGTGATTATGTCATTAGCAGTTACTTTCAGGTTCGGAGACCTGAAACACATCTTCAGACAGAGGTAAGGGCAGCGGCGTCATGCAGCCGGAATGCTGGGCGGGAGGAATGGGTGAGCGGCAGCCCGCCCATTGCGTTCCACTCCGTTTCGCCGGCGTGCAGTTTTCATGTGCTGGAGCTCTTCCTGCTGTGCTGAGACTCCCACAGCAGTCTGGAGAGGCACCGCAGGTCTCCCTGTCGGGGCAACAGGCAGCCTGTGACGTCCTGGCAAGGGCTTCGTGGCACTGGTTTGGGAAAGCACCGTTTGGGAACCGCTGGTCTTAAATACGTGTGGACATGATTAATGGAGCTATGAAGAAGCACCTGTGTCTAGCAGTGGAAAACCAAAGTTTTGCTGGGCCAAGGGCTCTGATAGCAAAGTTCCGCAACACTCCAAACCACAGGGACATCCGCATAAAATATTGTCTCCATTCATTGTTCTTTTTTTCTCTACTAGCAGAAAAAAGCTGGATTTTTGAAATAATCAGTTAAATACATATACAGCAGTGGTTCCCAAACACCTGCAGGGGAGTTGGGAACCAGTTTTAAGTGTTTGCACGGGTGAGGGGAGAGTCGGGGAAGGGAGGCAGCCACAGTGCTGCAGGAATTGCAGCACTGGCACTGCCAGGGGGCTTTTCCACTTACCTGGGGGCCAGTGTGAGCATCCCACAGGGTCCTGGAGGTGCAAGTCCTTGTTTTGGGGGGAAACCAGTAGCAGCTTTAGATTGGAGGTAAGGGCTTTGTGAACAAGCTGCAGAGGTGATCAGAGGGAGCTGCAAGCCTGCAGAGCCCTGCAGGAGGGCAGCGCTGCCCCAGGTAAGTGAAAAAGCCCCTTGAAGGCAGCAACCCTGCAATCCCTGCATCACTGTTGCTGCCATCGGAGCAGGGCCACTCCTCTTAAGGGGGAATGCCCTGTTCCTGGTTCCCCTGGTGGGTCGTGACCGACCAGTTTGGGAACCACCGATATACAGTCTCTGCAACTTCATCATCTGAGTTCAAACTAAAGTTGGCACCTTAAACAAATCAGAGATTTTTGGTCACATTTCTGCCACCCTAGTTGCAAAGAAGTGCTTGGAAATGGGCTTTAATACTGGGATAGAGCACAATCTTACATGACCTGAAGCGACAGCATCCTTATTCTCCTTCTACCAATCACCAGTTTCATGCCATTCCCCTCTCTCTGCTGTTCCCAAATCTAGACTCCCTTCAAATGTACAGAACCCATGTATCCTGGAAGTCTGGCTTTCCCACTGTTTGGGATTTTTCACTGGTACTGGAATGGACATTACTGAAAACCACATCAGTTCACAAGAGCAGAATAATGTATTTTTACCATTTCACATTATTTATGTAGTTGTAGTTTGCTTTATGTTTACGACAGTCCCAGAGTGGGTAACACACAACATACAAATTACAGGCGTGCCCCGGTATCCACTGATTCGGTATTAATGGTTTCAGTTATCCATGGATACTATGGATATTGAGATGCCTAGTAAAAAGACAGGGGAGCATTCAATAAATCTCGTTTTTTTACCTTGTTGCAGCAAAACCAGTGAGGTCCTACTTTTAAAAAGGCATCTCCATTAGCCATGGTTTCAGGTATCCATGGGGAGAGCAGGAACGGAACCCTAGCGGATAATGGGGCATGCCTATACAATGACAAAATCGTAAAAGCTTATAATAAAAACAATAAGCTAAGGGCTCATAAAAAGCATAATAAACAGCAGATTCAAACCATGTAGAATAACTAGCCAGTTAAATACCAATGTTTCTAGTGTCTACCATTCAGATTCAAAGATAGATATTTCTCATATTTCATGACAAATAATCCATTCTTACGATGGTCGGATAAATTTAAAAAAATATGGTAGTGAAGGCCCGTTTCAGAAATGACACTATCAGCTGCTCTCTTTCCCCTTGTCCACACCACTTAATCATCTTGTTAACTTCTTATAAACAAACGGTATGTCTAGATACACATGTAACGGTACGTTTGCGGTTCTCTAGGCCAGAAGGGGTGGGCGGACTTGCACTTTCTGTCAGTCCCTTTTCTTAGGGTCTTTGGGATATTTAGGGTTGTCAGTTTGCAAAAAAATTACTCTGATTCTTCAACGTTCTGCTTTTTTCCCCGCAGGTGAATGGGTGATAAGGGTTAATATTGGGCCATCTTGGGGCAGGCTCTGGGCTCAGCCCCTGTGCTAGATTCCTCCAGCCTCTGCCCATTTTTCAAGAGCTGGTGGGACAACACTCGGCCCTGCATCAAACCGGAGGTTTTTGGATGCATCCAGCCCAGCACTCCTAAATTTGGTATATTCTCCAGAATCTGGTCCCAAACCAGGTGAAATGCTCTATCCTTGAGGCTTGGGTGGTTTTACATTTTTATTGATGGTGCAAGCAGAGGAAATACTTTCCACTGATTAGCTGAAAAGCAGAGCTATGCAAAAAATGAGTAGTAAGAATATGATTTGATTAAGGATCTCTATGCTGTATATTTTGATGTAAAGAATCTGTGTGTTTTTATAATAATAAAGTTTACTGTGTGTTGAATCTACCTTCTGAAATTTTTCTGGCCATGGATCAGTGATCAATTTGGAACTATGGATATGGAGTCAGTCTTGTGTTGAATGATGCCAGTTTCAAACCTGAGTGTACACACATCCCAACTGCAGTGTGCTCACTCAATCCACCGAAGCCAATGAGAGATTTTCCCGTACATAAGTGGACATATATGAAGCTAAAGCAGATGAATGGTGCATTTGGCCAATATTGTCTACTGTACTGTCTGACAACAGCTCTCCGAGGTTTCAGAGTCCTAGTGCTACCTGGGGTCACGAGGGATTGAACCGAGAACCTCCTGCATGCAGAGCACGTATGTGACCGTTAAGCTATGGCCTGCCCTTGCAATTGTGTTTTCAGTTTATATTTCAAATAGTTTCATAGTTTTATTTCTATTTTAATTGTATTTATTTTATGTATCGTTAGCCACCTTGAGTGCCCTTCAGCGAGAAAAGCAAGTTGCAAATTGAATAAATAAATAGTACAACCAGCCTTGATCTTGCCATAGGCCTGTGGAACACCGCTTTTCCATGAGCTTTAGAACAGGTGAACAGAATGCAGAGCTTATTGCTGAGATTCTCTCTCAGCAGATGGCCACACACAGACTGCTATCCACTCCTTTTTAGAATCCTCCCTGCCCCTTCGGCCTAAAGTCAGTCCTGGGATGGATTACTAGTCTGAAACCAAGCCACGGTATTCCAAATACTGGCCCAGCTCGAGGAGTAGCTCCATCATAAACACAACAACCATAAGTGCAGGTCTGAGCATTTTCTCACACAACATGAAAAAACCACATGGAGGCAATATTCAGCTTGTGCTTGATAGGTTGTGTTTGCCCTTAAGGAGCAGTTATTTAACACTCTGGGAGTCCAATCCACCACCCCCTTCGGGCTAGCCACTTGCTCAAGCCACTTGCATCAGCCAAACGCTGTCACAAACATGCCATAAAGCACGTTTGCACCAGTGCTTCTGGCGCAGGGCCAACACATTCAGTTGCCTCGGCCCTGCAACGCCGGAGCAAGCTCGAGGTAAGGCCGCTTCTGAATTCGGCTGGCGCAGGGGTTATTCTGGGCAGGGAGAAGGTGGGCAGGGGGCAGAACAGGGCAGGGGGGAGTTCCAGCGGGCTCTGAGGACCCTGGGAGGGCTGCTGTCCGCTGCCTTTTGCCGCCATGAGAGAGGAAGGAGTAGTAGAAATATTAATAAGAATTTTAATTGTAATTAATAAACAATTTATTAATTTTAATTAATCAATTGCAATTTATTATTAACAACAAAAACACCACACACCCTCCGCTCACGCAAGCAGGACAGCACCGCCAGCGCCACCACCAGTGCCTGGCCTGCACCTCTACGTGGGGCAACTCACAGAGGTGCTTCGGGAGCAGCAACCCCCAGTCCTGGAAGGCCCGGGAATTTCTCGATGCAACCGACGGCCTCTCCCCCACCCGGCTGGGTCAACTCAAATATGTGCACACGATCCATTCTTCGCTGGCCTCGGGAAAGTATACATACCCTGTGGTGTGGTTGTAACATTCTAGAGCAGTGGAGATGGTAATAGATTTTAGAAGGCGCTCCTCTACTTTATTTCTGCTAACCATCTTTGGTAGTATTGTATCGGTGGTGGAATCCTTCAAATGGTCTCCACCATCATGGTAACCGAAATAGTCGGTTACCATCAGCCATTATTAAGAAAGCACAGCAGAGGTTTTTTGTTTAGCACCAACTTAAGAAATTTAACCTGCCTCAAGAGCTGTTGATCCAGTTTTATAGAGGAATCATTGATTCCGTTCTTTCTAACTCTATAATGGTTTGGTTTGGTTCAGCGACTAAGCAGGATAAGAATAGACTCCAAAGGACAGTCAAAGCCTCAGAAAGAATAATAGGAGCCAGCTTGCCCAATATGGATGATTTATATATTACTCTGGTGAGGAAGAGAGCTGAGAGAATTGCCACAGATCGCTCTCATCCTGGCCGTAATCTGAACTTCTTCCCTCTGGACATCGTTATAGGATATTGAGCATCAGAACAACCAGGCACAAGAACAGTTCTTTTCTTCGTGCTATTGGATTACTGAAAGCTGATCATGTGGCATTGATTATGTGTGGTATTGAGTGTATGTTGATGATCTGATTTGGATTAATTTAGAGCTAGTGTGGCCTTGTTATTGTGACTGTATATTTTGTTGTATTATTATTAGTTTTAAGGTACATTGAGAGGGCTTTTGGGCCAGAGTAAAATTCCATGTATGGTGAAATTCCATGTATGGCCAATAAATTTCTATCTAACCTAATCCAAAGAATAGAGCTGCCACTCATAGCAGAAGTCTCCCTGTCAGTTTTGCAGGCTGCTGCCATTTGTTGAGTGCTAGGTTAGCACTTTTAAGTTTAGAAAACACTGGCGCAAAGAAACAAACCTGTATTGACTTTTTTAAATTATTGACAATTTTGCATTAGTAAAATCAAGAAAAATATGTTTGAAATAATCAACTGACACAAATTGTACTTCTATTTTATTGCAGTAACTAGCTTGTCCTTACCTGGCGTTGCCCGGGTATTTATTTATCCCAAGCTTCTATTAGACAGGAAAAGAATGAATTCTATCTATAGTGTAAAATCGAAGTAATTTTATGTACAGGTAATTAAAAGTATAAGTACAGTATAAAAATTATAAAGTAAAATCTTTTACAAATTCACTATAATATTAATTTAACTCAAAACGTGATTATAAACAACATTTTTAGTTTCACCTCCAGGAGCAAGAATAAATAAATTCTTGGGTGAATGGCTTAAATATCATCGGGACTGTCATCAATCAGCTTAGCGACCTCGAAAACTATGGATTCGACACTAATGTCGGTCATTTTGGACATTTTATTTTGCACCCCTTCTCACCCCCATGCCGATGGGGGCTGAACCTGGACTTAAACGGCATCGGGAGTGTCACCATTCATCTCAGCGACCCCAAAAACTATGGATTCGACACTAGTATCGGCCGTTTTTGATTATTTTTACATGTCACCCCCTTCCCACCCCCACCCCTAGGGGTGCTAGGGGTGTCTTACCCCCGCAGTATTTCTAGAAGTGGGATGAGTTTTGAAATCTGGAATCAAATGGTGTCCTCTACGCCACCATCAGCGTGCTGTGGATATTCTATTTCCAAGCACTGTATCTTGCACCCCTTCTCACCCGCCATGCTGAAGGGGGCTGAATTTGGACTCAAAGGGCATCGGGAGTGTCACCGTTCATCTGAGCGACCCCGGAAACTATGGATTTGACAGATATCGGCTGTTTTCGATCATTTTTACGTGGCACTCCCTTTGCACCCCCACCCCTGGGGGCGCTAGGAGTGTCATACCCCCACAGTATTTGTTGCCAGATCGCAAGGCATACGTGTACCAAGTGTGGTGCTCCAGGCGTTCCAGAGCTTATTATATGCGGAACATACACACACACATAACATGCAATTGTGTGTGTGTGTGTGTGTGTGTGTGTGTGTGTGTGTGTGTCTTGACCATGCTTACAATACTGAAATGCAATACAGACAAACAGCATGCATTATATGCCAAAATAATAATGCATGATGTTTATGCAATTAAACTGTGGATGCAATTGGCTAAAAATATGGGCTATTTCGCCCACTCTCGGGGACTCTCGCGCTGCCACCTCTCCCCCCCCCTTTCCTATGCTAAGCCAGGGGACGGCCTCGCAGTGCCGGAGTCCAGCCCACCACTCAGCCCCCTCGGCAAGAGCTCTGGTCGCCCCGCCCCCCGTGAATGCCGCTTGCGGGTCTCCCATTCAAAAGTGTGCCTTTGTCTTCCGGGCACCCACCTGGTCTGGTCTTTAGGAGTTGCCCGGGATAAAAATGGCGGCGCGCTTCCCTTATCGCGCTCCCGAAGACTGGAGTCGCCATCCCCGTCGAATTAATAGGAACCAAATGAAGCCAGGGGGCGGGCTTAGCAGCCATGCTGGTTGACTCAAAACAATCCGTATTCCAAGCATTTCAGATTGGTTTGCTCGTAATGTTTAGGACTGAATAGTTTACTCCTGAAATAAAAACTTACGAAAATAAAAACGTGTGATCGTGTAGAAACGTTATTGGTAACCTTATTATGAGTTAATATGCAATTCCAAGGTTTAATTCCGCATAAGTATATTACTGAACACACCGGACGAAATGCTACTTGCTGTCTATTTAAACTCGGATTGCACTGTTTTGACAGACTTATTTTTTGAAATCTACACAAGCAGGAATAAAATGTGAACGGGAAGGAAAGACAAAAAGGGGAGGGTGGGCAAAAATTAGATAAATATGTAGGAAAATTACATTAAAACCTCTTCATAACACAAGTAGTTGTCAATATGAGGGTAATTCTTTTTTACTTCTAGGCTATTAAGAGTATTTTTTTAAACTTCTACACTCACCCCCCTCCCCATAAAACAAATTCTGTTAATGTTCAGAATTTCAAAAATATTACAGTAGAAAATGGAAGGTGGGAAAAAACGTGTAAACGGGAAGGGGGAAAAAGGAGGGGGGATTTTTTTTCCCCCCTTCTAGACCATTAACAGTGGGTGTCAGAAAATGGTGAATAAGACTGCTAGGAACAACAAGAAATTACACAGCTTCAAAAAATAATGCACTCACTGTTACAGTTAACGGTTGTTTTATTGAACCGATGTAATGTGAATACATTTGGTTTTCCCAGTAGCAATGTATGGCTGTGAGAGCTGGACCATAAGAAAGGCAGAGCGCCGAAGAATAAATGGTGTTGGAGAAGACTCTTGAGAGTCCCCTGGACTGCTAGGAGATCAAATTGGGCATCCTACAGGAAGTCAAGCCTGATTGCTCCCTGGAAGGACAAATCCTGAAGCTGAAGCTCCAATACTTTGGCCACGTCATGAGAAGAGAGGACTCTGTAGAAAAGACCCTCATGCTGGGAAAGATGGAAGGCAAAAGGAGAAGGGGGCGGCAGAGGATGAGATGGTTAGATAGTGTCACCGAAGCAATGAATATGAAATTGGGCGAACTCAGGAAGCTAGTGGAGGACAGGGAGGCCTGGCATGCTGTGGTCCAGGGGCTCGCGAAGAGTCGGACACGACTTAGCGACTGAACAACAACAACAACAACAACAACAATGTGGATACATGAATCTTTCCGTGGAAATTAAATCCCATTTTTCGTACAGCGATTCGCACACCCGTATGCAGAACACGCAGGCATGCTTAAAGACGTTGAGATTTACTTTTACACACGTGCAGGGAGATTTTTATTCGTGAATTCGCGGCAATCCTCCTCCTTGGCGGGAAAGATCTGAGTCAGCCATATTTGTTGACCGGAAGCTGCAAGTCTATGACGTCATGGCGACTCCAGTCATTTAACCTGCTTGCGCGGGCGCCGCTCTGCCAGGAACTAAGATGGCGATGCGGGGCGGGCGCGGGCGCGCTCGCCCGAGTCCGCCGGTCAGCGTGCGTGCTGACGTCTCCTAAGGGAAGGCGAGGAGGGGACTCGAGGCGGCCGGGCAGGGGTGGGGTGGGAGAAGGCCATAGAGGTAAGATAACAGGAGGGGACATGCCTTAAGAACAGATAGCAGCCAAATGAGGCCAGGGGGCGTGCTTAGCAGCCATGTTATTACGCTCAAAACAATCCTTATTCCAAGCATTTCAGATTGCTTTGCTCGTACTGTTTAGGACTGAATAGTTTACTCCTGAAATAAAAACTTACGAAAATAAAAACGTGTGATCGTGTAGAAACATTATTGGTAACCTTATTATGATTTAATATGCACTTACAAGGTTAAATTCCTCATAATTATATTACTGAACGTACCGGACGAAATGCTGTCTATTTTAACTCAGATTGCACTATTTTGACATACTCATTTTTTGAAATCTACACAAGCAAAAATAAAAAGGCCATGCCCCATTAAAAAAAACTTTCTGATAATGTTCAGAATTTCATAAATATTACAGTAGAAAATGAAAGGCGGAAAAATAAAGTGTGAACGGGAAGGAAAGAAAAAAAATGGAAGGTGGGGGAAAAAAAGTGTAAATCACAATGATTTTAAGTACCTGTGAAAAGTAATCCCATTTTTCGCACAGCGATTCGTGCACCCATATGCAGAACACGCAGTCATTATTAAAGACGTTGAGATTAACTTTTACACACGTGCGGGGAGATTTTGATTCGTGAATGCGCGGCAATCCTCCTTGGCGGGAAAGATCTGAGTCAGCCATATTGTTACTTCCATGGCTTCAAAAAATGATGTCATGTCCCCTCCTGTTATGTTACCTTTATGGAGAAGGCCCATCCCAGGGAGCTTCGCTTTCCCGGCCGCTACCTGTTGCCGTCTCCATGGAGACAGTCCGCCGTAGCCAACCGCGAGCCACTTCCGCCGACGTCAGCGCCGACACGTGGATCCAAGATGGCGGCGCCAGGGGTGCTGGTGAGTGAGTGGCGGGGCTGGGCCGCCTCGCTCGCCCCCGTCCCTCCCCCGGGGTGGCCTCGGCCCCCCTCCCGCGCCTTCGACCCGGCCCGCCTCGCCTCCATTGCCTGCGGCGGAGCTGTCCGCTCCTGGAAACGGGGGGCCGGCGGTGGTTCCGGGTCGGTCCCTCAGCCTGCCCCGCGCGCCCGCGGGGCCCCACCCGAGGGGAGCGCGTGGCCCGGCGCGGGTGGTGGGTCTTCGGGCAGGGCCTGAGCGCGGGGAGTGGGCCAGCCGCATCCCGGGGGATCCTGGGAGAGGCTCTGAGCAGGAAGGCGCCCTTCCGGGAGCCGCTTCCCCCGCGAGGAGAATGCTCGGCCCTGGGGCTTCCGTCGCTCGGTGAGGAGGGAGGGAGTGGGGGCTGCTTCCAGCGCTGTCCAGGGTGACGCGGAGCTGGTGGGTCGCGCAGAGCAAGTGGTCGTCCGGAGTGGCTCCCCTCAGGCCTGGCAGGTCTGCTTCAGAAAGTGGATTTCTGCCCTGCCCCACGGCAGCGACGTTCAGTTTATCCCCTGTGGTGGTGGCTGAGCAAGGCATTGCCAGTTAGGGCAGGCCAGTGGGGTTATTGGGGGGGGCGTGGGGCACCTAATATTGCTCCCCAATGCTCAGGGGTTGGATCACTCCTGGGGATACTTTTCTCAAATGACTGTTTTCCTTGAACGTTGTGCCACTTGTATCCAGTCCTGGGAAGCAAGGACCTCGTTTAGCTAGTTTTATGCAGGCTCTGGGAATATCTGGATTAGACTACTGTCTTGCTCTTTATTCGGGGCCGCTGTTAAAGACTCCAGAGTTGTGGTTCCAGAGTGTTGTGATTGGTTCCCATCACTTTACACATGCTATGCCTGAATAAGTTGCTGCAACTATTTCCCTGTCACTTTCAAAGAGCAAGATGCAAGGGAGTGTCAGCCAGATGCAAGTATTTAGTTGTTGTGTGCACTCCCTGAGGTACCTGGTGGACCACTGTAAGATACAGGAAACTGGACTAGATGGGCCATTGGCCTGATCCAGTGGGGCTCTTCAGTTACATGTTGTTTGTTTGTTTGTTTGTTGTTGTTGTTGTTGTTGTGTTATTGTTGTTGTATTGTGCATCTTTTGGGGGCTGCTCAGCACAACAAAATACATGGCAGAATATAAATTGGTATAAAATCTTGGACTTTTATCCTACACAACCTTACCAGGATAGAGCCTCTCTGTAGTCAGGAGTTACTCCTTTACTTCATAAGAAAACTAAATCAGCCTTCATGCATTTGTAGCATTTTTTCTTATTCTTTCACAATGCTAGCATTGGAGGTCATCCATCGAAACAGGTTGACAGGAGATTCAGGACAGACGGAAGGTAGTTTTCCCTTCATACTGTGCATAATTTATGAGGTTCTAGCTTAGATGGCTTCAGAAGGAGTTTTACCAGATTCCTAAAGGTCAAGGCTGTGATTTACATAGTCATGTTGTCTGTATGCTGCCTGTGTTGGTGGTGAAGAACATTTACAGTATATACTGCTTTTTAGCAAAAAAATTATCTGTTGCACGGGGTCAACAGTGGGGGGGGGCACCTCATGCTTCCCAGAGGGAGTGATGGTTGGCCAGTGTAGGACGCTGTGGACTAGATTGGCCTTTAGTGTGGTCCAACCAGGGCTGTGGAGTCAGTACACAAAACCTCAATTTTTACGATTCCTTCATAGAAGCTTAGAATATATTAATAATAGGAACACTACTAAAATGGTACCATAAGACATTTCATCACCACTACCATGAAATTAGGCTATTTTTTTAAATTTATACTTAAGTATGTTTCTTTCTTTTTTTCAAGTGAACTGCATACTGATTACAGTTCTTTATCCGATCTGATAAATATGCCACCTGCTTGTCTTAGTTGTGATTTTCCAGCAGTACCTCACTGCTTCGTGGTCAGATTGGCCTTTGCCCATTTTCAGATTACAGTGGATAAGACTTCTCAGAGTGTTATCTGTTGTGCACAGTGAGGAAAAAAAATAGAGGGAATTTTATATGGTACTCCAGCATCCTTGCAGAAATCAGTTGATTTGTGGACAGGTTGTATAATTTAGGTTCCAGAGCCAAAGTTACAAAGCATTAGTCTCGCACCATGTGTCATTGAATCTTCCTAAGCATAAGACTGTTAGGAGCTCATATGGTAGTGAAAGTGTTAAAGTAGTATGATGATAAGATTTTATATTGGCTGGAATGGGTACATTTTTACTACTTCCAACTCCACTCTGACTCTGCAGCCCTAGGTCCAACAGGATTATCTTCTATTACAGGTAGATATCTTATCCGGACATCCTAAATCCAGATTTCAAATTCTGAAACACAGACATTTTTGTCCAAGACTTTTTAAAAAAACTTTCTGTAGCGTGAACACTAGAAGGTCTTGTGCTCATTTCCACATACAGGCTGTAAGTTCAATTCTCTGCTCTGAGGAGTGTGCAATTGTTGAAAAATCTCAAAGAGATCAGCAGAAACCCAAATGGGTAACAGGAAAAAGAGCAAGAGGAAGCATTTCTCATTATTGTTATGCAATTATTCCAAAATCCAGACACCTTCCGTCCCAAGCATATAGTCCTTGTGAGTGACCAGTACAGTTCTCCCCCTTTTCCTTCTCCAGTGAGAATGTTATTGCTGGATCATCTTCTGTTCTACATACAGGTGCCACTGTCTATGGAAGTGGGAGGCACAGCAGCAAGGAATAGGGCCTTCTCAGGAGTTGCTCCAACATTATGGAACTCCCTCTCTCTTAGCCTTCAAACAGAGCTTAAAGATTTTGTTATTTAGATTAGCCTTCTGAGTCCAGGTCTTTTAAATATTGGATATTATGGATTTTTATGCTGGTTAGATTTTTTTGTTCCCCCCTTTGTCACTGATTGCTACTGGTTTATGATTTTTTTGTTTTTAATATTTTAATGTTGTTGTTTTTGATTTTACATTTATAAGCCCACTTTTACTGCCTTTTGGGGAGATAAATTTAGTAAATAAGTACAGACATGTCCCAGTATCTGCTGGCGTTCCATTCCGGACCCACCTGTGGATATGTGAAGCCGTGGATATTAGGGATGCCTTTTTAAAGGTAGGAGAACATCAGTAGTTTTGCTGCAACAAGGTAAAAAAAGAGATTTGTTTAATGTTCACCTATCTTTTTAATAGGCGTCCAATTATCCATGGTATTTGTAGATAACTGAAATCAATGGATACCGGCGCCTGTATATGCAAATCTGGAAAGTGCTATACAAATGCTAAGTATTTCTACCTCAAAACTGCCCTGCAGTTGTACAAACTCTTGGTTTCATTGATTCTGTTAAGCCAACCAGGTGGTGTTAAGAGATTTCTTTCTATTTCCAAGTGTTGTGCTTGTACTAAGTTGACATGTGCCTGGAGGTCCTCTGTTTAAAAGAGACGGTTGTAAATCTGTCCTGAAGTGGGACTCTTATCTGGGTCCATCTTGATCCTGTGTGACAGGTACTCTTTGTAGTACCTCTATCAACTGTGTGTGTCAAATTTAGATTTAGATTAGATCAGATAGAATTTTATTGGCCATACATGGAATTTTACCATACATGGAATTTTACTCTGGCTCAAAAGCTCTCTCACTATACCTCAAAACTAATAATTAATAATACAACAAAGTATACCATCACAATAACAAGGCCACACTAACTCTAAATTAATCCAAATCAGATCATCAGCATACACTCAATACCGCACATAATCAATACCACACAATCAGCTTTCAGTAAGCCAGTAGCACAAGGAAAAAACTGTTCTTGTGCTTGGTTGTTCTGATGTTCAATATCGTATAACAACGTCCAGGGGGAAGAAGTTCAAACAAATTACAGCCAGGGTGAGAGCAATCTGTGACAATTCTCTCAGCTCTCTTCCTCACCCGAGCAATATATAAATCATCCATATTGGGCAAGCTGGCTCCTATTATTCTTTCTGCGGTTTTGACTGTCCTTTGGAGTCTATTCTTATCCTTCTTAGTCGCTGAACCAAACCAAACTTATAGAGTTGGAAAGAACGGATTCAGTGTTCCCTCTATATCAGTGTTATTCAAACTGTGGGTTGCGACCCACTTGGTGGGTCGCGACCTGATGTCAGGTGAGTCGTGGAAAGCTGGGAGCAGCCATCTTGGAAACTGCAGACCTTACTCTTGTTATATTCCTTTTGTGAGTGTTTGTGGACCCAAATTCAAACAGTTTGAATTTTCAAGTGAGGGCTTTTAAAAAATTTTTGGTTTTAGTTCAGTGCTTTTACTTAATATTTTGTCCTAATCTTGCTTTCTGTCATGGTTGTACAATTGCTGCAGTCCAAAAATGCCAATTTGCATTTCAGGAGTGTCATTTTATTATGTTATAATGATAGCACGTCCTGCTTAATGATGCCACTTCCTGCCACAACATCACTTCCAGGTTAATGATATCATTTCCAGTGGGTCCCAACATGAGTGCCATTCTAAAAAGTGGGTCCTAGTCTAAAACGTTTGAACCCCACTGCTCTGTATTATTTAAGTAGTGGTGAAGGGTGTGCCCTTTGTTGCAAACAGTCTCATTACTTTCTCTATGTACAAGCACCTGGAAACGCTGAGTGAACTAGGAAATTCAGCCCACACACTATCTGTTGATCAATGGGAAATGTTTGCATGGGTCAAAGGCAGAGCAGCTCTTGTCTTGGAGTCATAGTGAAGGAATGTTTGCTATGATGGGCTGGGCAGGTACGTGTCGTAACTCAAGGCTGCCTCTATATAGGCAAAGGCAGTTATTCCAGGGCAGGTATAGTTGATTTAGGGACTCTCCTATCTCTCACTGTTTTCTGGGAGGATCACCTCCCATAGCGTCAAAGGAGAAGGTCCTGAGTTTACCGAGAATTGTTCTGCCTGTGGGACAGAGTGGACGTGGCCTCATTTTGGACGTTTGTAAGCATGTGTGTATCCTTAAAGAGAAGGAGGATTGTCAAAGGGAGGGTGTTCTGTTCCCTGGTAGCCCAACTCTCCCCAGTGGTCTCTTGTAGGAAGGATGGGGTGGGGAAGTAGGAGTAGTGGACCAGACCATTCATCTAGTCCAGCATTTGGTTTTAAGCAATGGATAACCAGATGTGTTTTTGAATAGTAGAAATCAGGAATGGAGACAACAGCCTTTCTCTATATCTGTTGCTTGCTTCTGGTAACTCGTGATATACTGCCCCTATGGATGGAGATTCCACTTAGCTATCATGGCTCATGGCTGGTTTTGGTGTGTAAATGACCATCCTCAGTTATTGTTTTTTTCAGGCTTTCCTGCCATTCATTGTTAATTCAATTTTCTGTGCCTTACAATTTACGAACTTTTGCTCCCTTTGAATGAGACAAGCAATATATTGCTGGTGTGAAACAGCTGCTGCTTCTCCCTGTTGGAAAGCCTGGTGATGTGTTCCTGCTTTCAAACCTTTTTGCAAAATTGATCTTCAGGTTGTCAGAAAACGCTCATAGGCTATGAACGCTCAGACAGTTTATGCAATTCTCATTGGTTTCATTGATTCACATATCGGGGCGGGGGCAACCGTAATAAGGCCTGCAGAAGCTCTTAGTCCAACCCATGTGATAATTGGGCTCTCCCAGCACTGCCATTGGCTGCTGAGCAGTGAGTGATGCCTCAGTGGCAGCAGCACTACTAAAGGATGGTGCTGGGAGAGCTCAATTATCATGCAGGCCACCCTTTCAGCCGATATGTCTTATACGGATACGTCACTGCTGTTCTTTCATTAGAGCTGCTTTTGCTGAGGTGGTGGAAAGGAGAGGCTGAAGGAAGCCTCAGAAGGGGAGGAATGGGCAGGGGGAAGGGGCAGACCCAGTTGCCATGTGGTCTACCCTTTCAGCAGCACCTCCTCTGCGGCGGTGTCACTTCACAGAGCATCTCTCAGCTGCTGTAAGAGCAGCCTCTGTGATAACTGAGCTCTTCCATACCTTGGAAACATGAAGAACAAGTTTTGCATGTTTTCTGTCATTTAAAGCTAATGAGTTACTAGGCGAGAACAAACTGCTGGTTTTGGGCCATTGGCTGTTTAATGATACCACTTTCTGTTTAATTAGTGAATTAATTTTTGGTCATGTGTATGAAATGAGTCTGACACCCTGGGGCTAGAGCCTCTCTTGTCTTGAGGAGTGGTTGAATGGAGGGTTCTTGCCAGCAAACAGTAGTAGTGTGATTACTGCTATTAAAAATTATCTCCTAATCTCCTCCCTTTCAGGGACTCCAGACAGTTTCCATCATGACAAAAGCAAGCCAATACAACACACCAGAAAGACACACCACACTTAAAACAAACTTGAGGGCCTAAGCAGTATAATATTGACACATAAGCAGCAAGACATCAGAGATCATCACAGATGATAAAAACTCAGGACCTGCTTGTGAGGAGACTCGGGTCTTCAGCAGTCAGTGAAATTCTGGCAAGGAAGGCGGGAGACACACACGAGAGGGCCGGGAGGGAGTCCCCTATCGTGGGGGCCGTCCCTGAGAGAGTGCACTTATGTGTTGTCATCATCACTATGTTTATGCTTCTAAACTATTAATAATAGATAATAAATAATAATAATAATTTATATATATATAAA
The DNA here is from genome assembly GCA_029204185.1 of Lerista edwardsae. Taxonomy (NCBI): domain Eukaryota; kingdom Metazoa; phylum Chordata; class Lepidosauria; order Squamata; family Scincidae; genus Lerista; species Lerista edwardsae. The sequence continues at coordinate 513,057 of JAJKFI010000104.1, read as the reverse complement.
AGGATGTATGTATGTGTGTACGTTCCGCATAGGCGCCTCAACGCACCAAACCCGGCACGCACATGCCTTGCGGCCTGGCAACAAACACTGCAGGGGTCAGGCCCCCCTAGCGCCCCTGGGAGTGGGGGTGCGCAGGGGCCCCATGTGAAAACCGTTGAAAACGGCCAAAATAGGCGTCGAATCCGTAGTTTCCGGGGTTGCCGAGATGAGTGGCGATGCTCCTGACGCCGTTGGAGTCCGGGTTTGGCCCCCCCTCGGTGTGGGGGGCGAGAAGGGCTGTGAAACAAAACGTCTGCCATGCCCTGCTGGAACGCCTGGAGCGAGGCGCACCAAACTTGGCACGCACATGCGTTGCAGCCTGGCAACAAACGCTGTAGGGGTCAGGCCCCCCTAGCGCCCCCAGGGGTGGGGGTGCGAAGGGGGTGCCATGCAAAAATGATCTAAAATGGCAGATATCGGTGTCAAATCCGTAGTTTCTGGGGTCGCCTAGAAGCTTGGGATATTTTGTTACCTGGGCAATGCCCGGTAACAAAAAGATGATGATGATGATGATGATGATGATGATGATGATAATAATACATGTTATATCCTATACCGCCTTTCTTAGGTCACCAGATTTCTCTAATGACTATAACTCAAGGTGGTTTACATAGGCAGACTTTATTCAGAAACCCGAAGGTTTTTACAATTTTTACTATGCAGAAACATTCTGTCTTGCAAGAACTACACACATACAGATGGATCTTTCTGGATTTAGTCCTTCTTTCTGGCCACCCGTTAGTCTTCTTGCTGGCTGATAAGCAGCTTCCCTGCTCCCACCAGAGAAGCGGCTGTCTCTATTACAATTGTATTTTCTGTGTTCCATGTTATGTTTCATTTCTTATTCTGATTTTACGCTTTGTAAGCTACTTTGGGTGCCCATTCTGGTCATAAGTGGGGTATACATTGGATAAGAAAATAAATAGCCAGATGATGTTCAGAGGGCAGCAGGACTCACAAGCGAGCCTTCCTTCCTCCCTGATCTTAGCAGGCAGTTAGATTTGTATGGCAGAAGGTGATCCTCAAGAGGCCGTTTGGCCGTTGACCGTCGGGGCCCCTAGCAGGCTGCAGAAGGGGGCCTCCTGCGGGAGACCTTTGGGGTTGTCTTGGTGCCTGCCCATCTGCTAGAATTCTGTTTCCGTAAAAAGAGCTTGCCAAGGGTTTAGTATCCGCAAGCAGACAAGATGTCTCTTTTGGTTTTCCTCAATGTCTTCTGTAGTACTTGCAGATTTCCCCAAAACCACAAAGCTGGTTTTGTGGCCTGGTTGTATAGTTGACCTTTTGGGGTGGGGGGGTTAAAATAGTGTTGGGCATTGCTTGCATCTCTCTGCCTAGTATAGGGTTTGCTCCAGTGACAAAACCTGCTTGCTCTTGGCAGAAACGGTTCATGTGTCCACTGGTGGTGCTGCTGCTGCTGCTGTGCCATGGGGTGAGCTGCTTCTACGTCCCGGGCGTCGCACCCATGAACTTCCAAAAAAACGACCCTGTAGAAATCAAGGTAGGCTGGGAAAGAATCTGCCAATTCGCATCTCAGAAGCTGTGGATGTGGTCTTGTTGAGCTGTTGCTTTCCAACATCAAAGAAAGGAACCCAAAAGCCAGCAAAGGAACAAACCTTTGAGCCAGACTTTATCGATTTGGGGCCTGCCCTGTTCACACAGCACCTCAATCAACAGATTCTTACCCCAGAATCTTCTGTCTCAGCTTCTGAGTGCTTATACCAGGGGTCTCCAAAGTCTTCAATACGAGGGCCACATCCTATATTTTAAACATCTTTGTGAGCCAAAAAAAAAAAAAAATCACTTATACATGAATGGATGGAATTTAAATGAGTACTCAAATCTTTTTTGTAATCTGCATGATATGATTCCAAACAGAAATGTGACCATTATCAAGAAACAGTGCTGTGCTTAAACTGAGGAATGTTGCATGATGACTACATATGTAAAAGGTTAGCCAGTGTTCTGACCAAGACAGGCCAGCAAGCCCGAGCTGCTGCAGGCTGGATACCCCAGTGGCACTGTCCAGCTCCAGCCAAGGGTGTGTGTGTGTGTGGGAGATGGTTGACCACGTTCGGCTGAGGCCTGAGCACTTGCCTTATTGACCCCCGAATGCCCTGAAGCATCCACTGCCACTTCTCCTTGACTCCCCTCCCACTGGCAATTAGCCAACGGCCACAGTAGTGGTTTCTCTCTCAGTGGTGGCACCATTTTCCATTTTACTTCTGCCGCTGCTGCCCACCATTGCTCCCCATGGGGAGATTTAACGGTGGGTTAGTGGCAGGAGCTGCTCCTATTCAAGTGCTGCCATCCATGTAGTGGCACTAAAGGAAGAGCACCTGGACCCAGGCACCAGCTAGACGTCGCTGAGGGAGGGAATGTGCTTGCTGGGCTCCCGTGGTCTCCCTGGAACCACGTCCAGCCAGTGATAGGGCAAGGGGTGTGTGCACACGCTGCTCACGCAGGAGGAAGTTGCCCTTGCTCCTAGCAGGTATGAGAGGCTGTGGCTAATGGCGTTTCTCATTTTTGCAGGCTGTGAAGCTCACCAGTTCACGAACGCAGCTACCTTATGAGTATTACTCACTGCCATTCTGCCAGCCTGGGAAAATAACTTACAAAGCTGAAAATCTGGGTAAGGCCCCGATGTTTGTGCCCGCTCTTGGTGCCTAGTCAGCCACTTGCTGTGTGTGCTGAGTGTCTGGGGTTAAGGCGTCCACATTTGTGTTGCATGTGGTGGGCATGCATATGTCGGTGTCCCCACAATCCATCGCCCTTGCCTCTTGCTCTAAAATTCTCCTGTAGCCTAAAGCATGACAAGCAGTAAACAGTAGAACTTAATTTTCTTATCCAGCAAGAGGGAATGATTTAATTTGCACTTAAAGCAGAGTCGAGAGACAGGAGGGGCTTAACTGTTTCTACGTCCCCCTACGTGGGAGGGTTTACGGCAACACAGAGAAAGTAGAGTTGCTGAAATGTGTGAATTGTATAGTAGCAGAGATGCGTGAATTGGTTAAGTTCAGTTTAACAAGCTGGTTGTGTTAGTCTCCAGTCATCCATTCAGGGAAACCTGAATCTGCCTCAAAGCTGACACAAACTAAACTTTATATTTAGGGCTGTTTCAGCCCCAGCACTGGGCTGTGCGTCAGACTGAGAATGTTCCAGATCAATCTCATCCAGGAGTCCCTGGACCTGGGTCACTGTGACACGCTTGAGCACCTGACCCAGGATTGGCCAATCAGAGAGGGATATAAATGTTTAAAAGAAATAAGTGTCGGATCTTGAGCGGGATCCGCTCTCCTGTAGCAGTCAGAAGCCCCTTGCTCTAGAGAATGAGGGCAAAGGGTTTTCCCATCTCACCAGCTGTCCTGCTGTCTTGCATTTGGGGAAGGAGTGCAGTAGCTTTGCCAGTTCCACTGATCCCATTTTACCTGGCAAAGCGGTAGTGTTTTGTCGCTGGGAGAGAGGTGCCTTAGGCTTTCCCCAACTGTCTGTTTCTCTGCCCCATAGGTGAAGTTCTCCGTGGGGACCGGATTGTCAACACTCCATTCCAGGTTTTCATGAATGCCGAGAAGAAGTGTGAGGTCTTGTGCAATGTTCCTAACCACCCCGTTGTCCTGACGAAGGAGGAGAGCCAACTGATGGCCGAGCGGATCCAGGAGGACTACTATGTCCACCTGTGAGTCCTTCCCTCTGGGCACGAGAGGGAGCCGGCCCTTTGGGGGCTGTTGGGAATCAGCAGGCTGGGAGGTCTGACTCCAGGGCTTTGCTGGGTTGTCGTTGCAGCATTGCTGACAACCTGCCTGTGGCCTCCCGGCTGGAGCTGCCTTCAAACCGAGAGGAGGAAGAGAAGAACAAGGAGAAGGACATCCAGTTTGAGCACGGCTATCGGCTTGGCTTCACTGACAGCAGCAAGGTGACGGCAGCTGCCTTTGCCCAGGGTAGCTTGAGGGAGCCGAGGGTCACCAGCTTTCCTGTTTCACACGGCTTGGGAATTCGTCTGTGGCACTTGGAAGCGCCTTGAGCCACCGGCCTGGTCACTGTTGGCAACCTGGGAATTTTCCAGGCTGCTGGCTGTGGCAGAGCATTGCATTTGCAGGCTTTTTGCTGCATGTTTGCAGGCAACAACAGACGCTTTCCTGCTTCTGGCTCCTGTCAAATGCGGGTTGTTTTTTGTTAAGTGCTGCTGCTATGCACCAAAACAAAGCAAAAATGTTGGTGCCTGCGAGTCAGTGGGCGTGGCTTGCTGTGGCTTTTACTTGGGGCTCTGTTTTCCCCCTTAGGAAGAGGCGGGGAGGGGGCGTGGCCCACAGCCGGGTCCTTCCACGAGGAAACCAAGGCTGAGGAGCCCGCAGTCTTCCGGGGGAGACGCTGCCTGTTGATTTGTCTGCTGCCCCTGCAGGGCTTCTCACCCCTCTCTCGGTGTCCATCTGTTTCAGTTCTACCTGCACAACCACCTGTCCTTCATCCTGTACTACCACAGAGAGGAGGTGGAAGGGAGCCACGACCCGTCCTACAGGGTGGTTCGCTTTGAAGTCATCCCCCAGAGCTTTAGCCTGGCTGGTAAGCCGTGCCCCCTGCTCTCTGGGGCTGGAGCAAGAGCTGAAGGTCTCTTTGGAGGGCCCCAACTCTGCAGGGTCTCTTTGGGTCCATCTGGGTTAAGGGGACGGAAGAGGGTGGTGTCCCCATTGATTGTGTTCCAGGATGGGCCGTGGGGAGAAGGGCGGGGCCCTGGCAGGCGTGCAGGGGCTCTTCATCAGAGGGTGCCCTTAATGTGCCCGACTCGGGGCTTGGTGTCTCGGCCTCAGAAGCGGGAAAGGGCAAGTGCAGAGGATGGCCCTGAGGGTTGCCATGCAAAGGGGCTCCAGTGTCCTGGGCCTCTGGGATTTGGGGGCATTGGGCAGAAGACAGCCAGGGGTCTCCTGACGGGAGGTTCTGTTCCCTAGATCTGAAAGCTGACAAGAAGGGTGCCTGTACCCTGCCCGAGGCGCCCAACACGCCTCCTCAAGAGATTGACCCCGCCAAGGAAAACCAGCTCCTCTTCACTTACTCGGTGCACTGGGAGGTAATGGATGGGGCAGCCTGGCGGGGAGAGGGGAGAAGCCGGTCAGGGGGTGGGGGCCTGAGGCCGGCTCAGAGGGATGGGAGGCTGTGGCAGGAGCTGTGGTGGCGTGGCGGGGAGGGGAGGGGAGAGAGCCCGTGCTGAGCGTGGCTCTGGGGTCTGTCCCTGCTGCATTGCTCTCAAGGGGTGAGACTTGCTGGGTGGGTCACTTCCTGTGGGCGCCGCTTCTGTGTGAAATCAGATGAGCACCCCCCACAGGTGAAGCTGTTTTTGGAGGTGCTGCCCTTGCTGGGGTTCTCCCTCCCCAGGCAGCCCCTCCTGGCCTCACTCTAAGACCTTTCGGGTCTGCCCAACCTGTCAGTGGCTCCCCTTCCGTAGGAAAGCAGCCTGCTGCTGGGGGCGGGGTCAGGTATTTGAGGCTGCCCTTACGCCGAGTCTCTCGTAGTGGATGATCGCTCTGGAGGAGCCCAGGCCTAGCGGAATCCCCCTTCCCCGCCAGTGCAGCCATGCCACCAGCGCACATGCTGCATCCGGGGTGGGGGCTCGGTTCAAGGGGATCCTCTGGGTAGGGGGACTCTTGCCCAGGGGAAAAGCCCTCCTGCCCCTCTGGGTCCGCTCAGAGTCTGAGTGGGCCTGGGAAGGTGTGTCAAGCTGTGAAGCGGAATTGGATAATGGTAGTGCCGCCGCCGCCAGTATCGTCCCATTCCCTGCCTTCATCCATTTCACTTCTCCCCGGTCTCCTAATCGTTCCTCCCACTCCCTGTACTTGCTTACTGGCACTGGGTGTCGTGGGTGGCACCCATGCCGGCGGGAGCATCCTGGCTGCGCTGAATGATGTGCCGTCATTTGCAACAGCCGTAAAGGAGCTCGCACTGCCTGAACTAGCATTCCAGCAGCACAGAGCCCCCATAGAATTGGGCCGCGAGACCTTGGCTCTCTCCCAGCTCTGCTGCCTGAAATGCTGGGGTGGCCCCCACCTGCTGCCGGTGTGTGTGTGTGTGTGTGTGTGTGTGTGTGTGTTTACTGAGGGTGCTAATCCTCTCCTTTAGGAAAGTGACATCAAATGGGCTTCTCGTTGGGACACCTACCTTACCATGAGCGATGTGCAGATACATTGGTTCTCCATCATTAACTCTGTGGTGGTCGTCTTCTTCCTTTCAGGTGAGGGGGGGGATGATTGGCTGCTTCCTCAGGTGCTGATTGGGGTCCTTCATTTGCACGTGAGCAGCATCCGGCCACTTGTGCCAACAGTAATGAGCATTCAGAATAGTCAATGAGTAACGAGTCTGGTGGCATCCATACATGCAAATCCTCTCATTCTCTTGTGGCCCTGGGCAAGGTTGTTTGCGCTCACTCCATTTCCTGTTCCTAAAAAAAGAGAATGTGATGCTTAGCTGGCAGGTGAGTTGGTGCCACCCCGTGGCCTCTTCCGCCTCTTCCGATCTCACCCCTCTCATATTCCACCTCGGCAGAAGACGGAGGAGAGGGAGGGCTGGAACCCAGCCTGGCAGGGCCCCATCGGGGTGGAGGAGGTGGCGGGGGCCCTGGGGGAGCACTCGGCAGGGGCGGGGCCAGTGGAGGCGAGTGCAGCTCCACCTCCCCCTGCGTCCGCCCGTCTTCAGAACTGCTGCCTGCGCGTGCTGGTGATTGGCCAGCGGGACGGGAACCTCCCCAGCTCAGGCTTGGCTTGTGCTTTCCAGGTATTCTCAGCATGATCATCATCCGGACGCTCCGGAAGGATATTGCAAACTACAACAAGGAAGACGACATTGTAAGGGTTGTCTGTGCTCGTGGGGTGGGTGGTTGGAGGGTCTTGGTGTGTGTGTGTGGGGGTGTTTCCAGAATTCCCTGTTGGAAAGGCAGAGGGTGGGGGCGGGAGAAGGTGGCCAGTAGCACTAATGGAGGGGAGATTCGGGCTCCATGCAGGCAGAATACCTGGGTCTAACCTGCGTCCAGCAGACTATTGGCAAGGCTCCTGCTCTCTTCCGGAAATGCTTCCGGTGCAGGCAGCCCCCAGAAGCCTTACTGTGAAACTGGAGAGGAAGTGAACGGAGTGGGGGAGGAGCCTGGGGGGGGGAGTTCCCGGAGCACCTGTGTTCCTCCCCAGTCCTTTTTCCTGAGCCCAGTATTCAGTCCTGCTTTGTGTGGCTGCAGGAAGACACCATGGAAGAGTCTGGATGGAAGCTGGTGCATGGCGACGTCTTCAGGCCTCCTCAGTACCCCATGATCCTCAGCTCCATGCTGGGCTCCGGAATCCAGCTTTTCTGCATGATCCTGATAGTTATTTGTGAGTTGAGCTCTTTCCGTGGGAAGTGGCCGTGGATCCCTTTGGCCCAGACAGCCACTCGCCAATTATGGCTTTGAGGATGAGGGCACCCCTCGGGCAGTGGTGGGAAACGTGTGTCGGGAACATTTCAAGAAGTGGTGGCTGCGGTCCCGGAGCCTGGACCCCTCGTAGGGCAGTCTTGGTTTGTCCATTGGCCACTCTTGTGCTGCTGTCTGTGCTGGAAGACCCACAACAGGAAGCCCAGGTTCAGATTCCCCCTCGCTCAGGAGACTCAGGGCTGGGCTCCTTCTCAGGATGGTTGCAAGGATAAAATGCTGGGGGGGGGGGCGGCCCCCCCTCCATGTAAACTGTTCTGAGGAAGGGTGGGATTAAGCAAGCAAACGCTACATAACCCCTGCCCTTCCCTACCCCAGTGGCTACACCGACGGCCTCTGCTAGTCTTTGACCACCACCCCTTGTCTTGCCTTGCCTTGCCTTGCAGTTGTGGCCATGCTGGGGATGCTGTCTCCTTCTAGCCGGGGCGCCCTGATGACCACCGCCTGCTTCCTCTTCATGTTCATGGGGTAGGTGAGGCCTCTGCCTCGTGCCGGTGCTGCTTGTGCCCAGGGGCTGACGGGAGGCGGCTAACCCTCTGCTTTGTGCCCCGCCCCAGGGTTTTTGGCGGCTTCTCTGCTGGCCGGTTATATCGGACTCTGAAGGGCCATCGGTGGAAGAAAGGTGCTTTCTGTGTAAGTGACTTGGCTGCTTTCGCCAGGGCGCCAGGGGGTCTGAGTCAGCACTGGTCCGTGGGAAGCCTCACCTGATCCTGGCTGATGGTGCTGCTCCAGGTGGTGTGGAGACGGGACAGCCAGGCCTCAAGCGGCAGCCAGAAATGTCGTCATCGACGCGGTCCTGGGGGCTCCCTGAGTGGCAGTTCAGCCTGCTGGCCGTTCTGCAGCCTTGGCTTTCTCGGGAGTTTTCAGGGCCCTGAATTCTGTGCCTGGTGCTGAACTGGCGCAGGCGACAAGCACGGCCAGATTCCCGCAGCTTGCCAGGGCGGCCTGTCTGGCCCTGTTACATCCACCCGCTCTCTCTCTTGCAGACAGCCACCCTTTACCCTGGCGTTGTCTTTGGGATATGCTTCGTCTTGAACTGCTTCATCTGGGGCGAGCACTCGTCTGGAGCGGTGTGTATCTCTCTCCTCCCTGTCTCCCCACTCTCCAGTGTCACGCTCTGTTGACAAACCAACCTCTTGGACTATTACCATGGATTCATGGTTTGTGTGTGTGTGTGTGTTTACACAGCCACGGCCATTGCACTCCTCTTTCAAATCTAGCAACGGATCATTTTGAAGTAAAGCGGATTGTTCTGATGCACCCTCTGAGAGCAGTCTGCCTGCCAGTGGAGAGGGGCGATTTTTCTCTCTAAAATGGTGGGGCACTAAGATTTCTGCAGCCATTCAAACGACATAACAACCATTTCTAAATCTGAGTTGTCCATGATACATCCCAGCAGGACACACTTTTGACTGATGCTCGCTTCCTGTATCATCTTCCTGCCAGACCCTTCTCAGCCCTGGGGCAGCTGCCACATTTCTTTGTTTGCTTTTCTCTCTGACATTAAAAACTGCCCCCGGGACCCCTCCTTGAAACTGCTGAGTTTGAGACATCCTCTCCTTTTTGTGCCTGTCTGCAGTGAATAAGTCCTCATTTGTGCTATTAAATCACATAGTGTTGGAGTTCGAAGAGACCTTGGAGGTTTTTATAAAGCCCTGTCCATTTGTGATTCTTTTTTAAAAACTACCTTTTATGGAGGTTTGCAGTGTAAAGCAGGCAGCAGATTATCTCCTTCCTTCCCTGTGATGGTCACTGATCTCCAAAGACTCAGCTGGGAAACTGACCAAAGACTGCTAATTTGTGGTGTGCCATTCTGACCATGCAGCCTCCTCTGACTGTCCACTGAGAGGTTCACAAGTTGCTCCTTCCACGATGTGGGGCTGGGGGCAGGATTCCTGCAGGGGCTCCAGTGGGCAGTTCCAGCAGTTTTGTAGGCCTGACTTGTCCTCCTCCGGTTTGCCAAGGATCCTTTGCTGACGGCTGGGCTGGGCTGTCTTTGCAGGTGCCTTTCCCCACAATGCTGGCTCTCCTGTGCATGTGGTTTGGCATCTCCTTGCCCCTGGTCTATCTGGGCTACTACTTCGGATTTCGCAAGCAGCCGTATGACAATCCTGTGCGGACCAATCAGATCCCAAGGCAGATTCCAGAGCAGAGATGGTACATGAACAGATTCGTTGGGTGAGTGGAAAGTCTTGATGGGCGGGAGTTTTCTTGCATCCAGTCCAACACGTGTTACTGACTCCATCGCCTTGCACAGCCTCTTCTGGCTGTCTTGCCCTGCAGCTGCTGAGGCCAGCCCTGTTTCAGCTGCTGCCTCACAGGGTTGTAATGAAGATGCAAGGGGGGGGTAATGGGGGCACGTCTGGTTCTGGGAGGGGGTAGGGTTGGCGGTGGGTCCCCAGTCTCTCATACTTCAGTTTATTGATTGAGGTTGTGGCATGAAGAAGGTTGAAGACACTGATCGAACCCTGACAAAGCCGACTCATAACAACACCTGTTTTTTTTCCTCGCTCTGCTCTTCAGGATTCTTATGGCTGGAATTCTGCCTTTTGGAGCCATGTTCATTGAGCTCTTCTTCATCTTCAGCGTAAGCATCGTTGCCACCCCTCTCCCGCTGGGCGCTGGGGCTTCCCAGGCAGCTGCCACCTGTCCCCTTTTTCAGGAGTGGTGTGAAGGGGGACGGGTGGTCGTACCAGGACCAGTGTGTGTTGGGTGGGGGTTGGGCCCCTGCTCTTGAAGGGTGGGGTCTACGTGCTTCTAATGCCGACTCTGTTTTGCTCTTCCTCCCTCCCCCGCCCTGTTGGTCAGGCTTTGGAGTCAGACGTGGCCCTGCAGCCACTCCAAGACCATTGGCAGGACCAGACTAGATGCAGGTCATTTGCAGGGCAGCTGTTTTTTGCAACGCCCTCCTCTTGCCAAATGCTTGGAAGAAGCTAGTGGTCCCCCACTGCTGTGGAGAGCAGGGTGCCCTTTACCAGCTCCCCCTGTTTCCCGGCGGGTTGTGGGCTCCTGCTGCCGAGAGTTTTTTGAGAGCCTGTGCCCCTCGGGGTCTCTGACGTAGACTTCATTTGGGAGACCTGAGTAGGGCTGGCACGACGGCAAGCAACTGCAGCAGTCACCTAGGAAACTGTGTCTCTCAGGGTGCCAGTACATGGCTCTGGGAGCTCTGCCTCTTCCGCACCCACCCCCATCAGAGAGTTGCACCCAGCAGCCGTTGAACCACTACAGGAGATCCTGGGAGGGGGGGGAGAGAGGGGGGCATTTAAATGACTCCATGGTGGCAGAGGGCTTGGAGCAGTTGGTCTTGCCTTCCAGAATCTCTTTCTGCAACGATTCTCTGAGCCCTCCACTGCTATGAATTCCAGGAGAGAACTTACTAAGTCTGTAGAAGCAAAGAAAAGCCCAAGTTCAGAGCATGAAGGCTTAGTTCCTTTTCACTGAGGCGGTCAGTCCATGTCTGGACTGCGCTACTTCAGATGGGAACCTGCACACGTGAATTCTTCCCCATATAGAAAAAACTAGCATGTCGGGGAGAATATGAGCCCTTAGGTGTATGTTTCTTTCTCCCGCCGATGCAGGCCATTTGGGAGAACCAGTTCTACTACCTCTTCGGCTTCCTCTTCTTGGTTTTCATCATCCTTGTAGTTTCCTGCTCCCAGATCAGCATTGTCATGGTGTACTTCCAGCTGTGTGCTGAGGTAAGGTGGTAGGTGCCTTTTCAGAACCTTTGGTGGAGGAATGCGGGACTGCAGCCCAGTTCTGCAAGGAACCTGACCAGGCAACCCTAGACCTGCCTGTTGAGAGAGTCCTGTTCAACTCAGTGGGATTGACTCCCCTGTGAAGAGTGTATGAGATGGCAGCTGGAGTGCTCTCAGCTTTGGCGCATCCAGGTTTGTTGCATTAGTTGGTGGATGTGGCCAAAAGGATGCATGACTTAGACCTCCTGGGCAGAGCGACCTCACTCATTCGTGAGTGAATTGGCCCGTTTGTACCCTTGGCAAAAAGGATAACCAAGCTTTTCCTGGATGGCAGCAATGTACAATGCAAATGTGAGATGTGCATGCTTGAATGTTGACAGTTCCCCCGTATTTTGAAAAAACAACAACCCAAAAAGGCCTTTTCTCGTAAGTATGTCAGAGTATTTGGGGGAGTAGTTCAGCCTAGGCTTTTTCCTTGCATGCTAGCTTTCAGTGTGCCAGGAGAGTTACACCCCTGTTGTAACTGCAGCAGTACATGCCCAAGCAAAGGTGTTTACTTGATTCTGCCGAACTGGCCCTGTCAAATGGGAGTTATTTTTCACTCTGTAGCCAGTAGGTCTGAAACTTTCTGTCCTTGTTCATTAGACACGGCTCCTTTGGGACAGTTTTGTGAACTGTCCGGGTCTCATTTTATACCGTATGTTGCCTCTGGAATCTCCTCCACTCCACATATACCATTGTCTCCATCCTTCCCAGTACATTGAGAGTATGAAAGGCGGGGTAGAATTGAGTGGCACATTGTCCCATTTGTGATGCAGCCATTCCAGCAGGCAAAATCTTGCACCCAGCAAGCCTTTTGCCTGCCATTCTCTTTCTCCCTGACTGGCAGGCTGCTCTTGGAAGACTTCTGGGCATCCTAAAAGCAGTTTGCCATGCAACAGGGAATGAGGGATTGCTGCTTTTGGGGCAGGTGGTGGGAAGGAAGAATATGGACATATTAATTCTTGGAACTTGTAACCCTGGGTGTATCTGTCCGCTGCCTTTAAGTGTGCCTCACAAAAAAAGCAGAGCTGATTTTAGCCAGGAGGCTACTTTTGTAACTAAATGGTACTATTCTTAGCCTGGCACGTGTGGTCATCTCCCCCCTTGCCAAACTTAGGCAAATATATATAATTGTTCATGAGAAACAAAACGAGCGAATGTGAAACCAGGTGAAGAATCAACTTCCCTGGTTGGAATCTCCCTTCTGCCATGAATTCTCACTAGGATATTATTAGAGAAAATAGGCTCACGTGGATCCAAGTGTTGCCCTTATGGCAAGGAAGAGAATTGTCATGCATTAAGGGAGGACCTTACCTCTTTCCAACTTGAGCCGGCTCCTACGCCAGTTGCCCAGGGTTTCTTTTTTCAGGGCAGACCAAATTGAGTCAGCACTGGGTAACCCAGTTAACCATGGGGCCTTAACAGCTTGTATGGACTGCCGTGTCTGAGGTTTGGTAACAGGCATGAAGGGCCTTGACAGAGTAGTGTTGCCTCATATCATAAGAACGCAAGAAGAGCCCCGCTGGATCAGGCCAAAGGCCCACCTAGTCCAGCTTCCTGTATCTCCCAGTGTTTTTCACTCTCTCCTGATACTAGAACCAGGCGTCATCCAATAAAGTAGATTGGCAGGATATTTAGGATGGGCACAAGTGCGTAATTTTTTGGCCGAATTTGTTGCCACAGGTTGTGATGGCCACTAGCTTGGATGGCTTTAAAGTGGGATTGGATGAATTCAAGTCTAACGCTGGCTGCTGCCGGTCATGGCTAGGTGCTGCTTCCAGGCTCAGTGGAAGTCTGCTTCTGAGTGCCAGTGGTGGGAGAGTGGGGTGCCTTGGCTCCTGCTTGTGGGCTGCTGAGACGCATCTGGTTGGCCCCTGTGGGAAATGGGATGCTGGGCTAGGGGGACTCCCCGGGGCCTAACTTAGGAGCTTCCCATCCGTTCCCAGTGCAGTGCGTCACTTGCTGTTCCCTGTGCTTTGGCAGGATTATCGGTGGTGGTGGAGGACCTTCCTAGTGTCCGGAGGATCTGCCTTCTATGTCTTGATTTATGCCGTCTTCTACTTCGTGAATAAGGTACTGTGTCTGTCTTTATTGGGTCAGAATCCTGCCGCCTCAGTAGCTGAGTGATGGCTGAGATAAGGGGTGGGGGGCGTACAGTGTCAAAGGAACTGTTGGGGACTTGCTTGAGACTGAACAGCCTGACATTGGTCTCTTCAGTGGGGCCCTCTGGATTTTGGTGGGGGGGGGGAGGTGCTGAGAGGCGTTCTTGTCCTGTCTTTGACCCCCCTGTGCAGAGGCTCAGATTCCTTTGGTGCCTTTATGCCTGGCCTCATGTTGGATTTTCTCTTCCAGCTGGACATTGTCGAGTTCATTCCCTCTTTGCTGTACTTTGGTTACACAGCCCTCATGGTGCTGTCTTTCTGGCTCCTGACGGGGACCATTGGCTTCTATGCAGCCTACATGTTCGTCCGCAAGATCTACGCTGCTGTGAAAATAGATTGACTCTGCTCTGATGCAAAGCAGCACAAAGCAGCCGACCTCTCGGTTCCTTCCAAGAAAGAAGTGGGGACGTCTCCTGTTTCTCCCAAGGAAGGAAAATCCGTCGAGTGGGACATGAGAAATAAAATAAGTTCAACATTTGGAATGTAATCTTGGCACAGTGTCTGTGGAGTCTCGGGATCTCCTGGTGGGGATGGGTGTGTAGATACTTTGCATTTTAACTTTATCCTATTCCGGTTATAAGGGATTTCCTTTTTTAAAAAAACAAAACTGAGACGCATCCCTCTTGATGAGTAATTTTTGTCTTAATTCATTTTCTATGTCAAAACGATTACATGAGATGGCAGTGGTTTGGTATGGAGTTGAGGTGGGGCTGGTGGTCTCTTCCTTGGTTATTGCAGAGTGCACAGCTTTGCCTGTGCCCGGACTTGGAAAAAGACAGCAGGAGTTTCATTCTCTCAGATAATTCGGAATAGTCTGTTTTCTTCCTAACCACGGCTTGGTTTAGCCACTGTCTGTTCTGGTTCCATGGAGGTGCCGTTTCAGAACTAGGCAAGTGCAAAGTTTTCATGGAGGGCTTTTCAACTGCGATCTTCTGCTCTGCTGCCTCCACCTCCTCGATTCTGGGTCTATGAGCAGCCGGAGACTTTGGAGGAGAAATGGCTTGTCTTGCTGTTGATGGTAAAAGGTTCAAGTGACTCTGCAGTGTTTTGGAAATGGATGAGCCTCTAAATCAGAAAAGGCTACGTGGAAATCACGAAAGCATCCTGGAGAAAATTCAACCCTTCCTAGTAGCTCTTGAATCTACATGAGTTTGAAAACACGTCCAAATGTTGTTTTTCAAGTGCCAAGAAGTCTGTTGCTCAGAAGCTGGAAACAATTGTTGACCTTTACAGAAGAGAAGCAACTGGAAGGATTTTGTGTGTGTTTCTTTTCCAAGAGAGAAAATGTTGTTCCTATATGTTTATCCAACCATCAGCCACTTCCCTGTTGTCTGGGCTGATCTGTATTCATTTCCTGTCCAATTCTGTCCCTCCAGAAACAGAATCGTTTTGTTCAACTGCTGCACGTGTCAGAGACAACATGAATTAGTCAGTTTCCCCCTCATCTTTTCTCCTTAGAGGGAATGAAAATTGTGGGTGCAGTTTGTCATTGTAAAGGCTTATACCATCAACCATGTCTCACCCAAGAACAACTAAACGGGCTTCAGTCTCTCAAAGGTAGATGCACCCTTGTGTTTGGGTGTGCTTGGACAAGTTGCTGAGTAACCTGGTTCCAGTTGCGTGAGACAAACAACTTTCTGTATGTAATTAAAATGAACATCGATTTGACTTTTTAAAAATGGTATTAAAGTTAATCATGGGTTAGTTGAGTCCCAAATTACAGTGGCTTTCCTTCAGGTTTAAAACTTGGTTCCTACCATCATTTTCGCCAAGGACCAGAAGGAAAAAATCCTTCTCTCCTCCTGCACGAAGCTTGTGACTATGAAGAAAGTAGCATTGGGGGGGGGGGTGATCCCTACGGAAGAAATGTGTGGGTGTATCTCTTTGAGGACACATTTTTAAAGAAGTACCTGCCTTTCTGTCACATGGTAAGAATTTGCTGTGTTTTAAAATTAAACAAAAATCACCTCTTAAGTTTGTTGTGATCTGGTTTGGCATGGAATAATTGAGTTCCTTATGAATTTAAGCAAAATCTAGTGGTGGCTCTGTGCCTGCCAGCGCCCAGCAAGAACAGGAGGCGCTTCTGTGCCCACAGGGGCAAGGAGATTTCTGTTGGTGTGAGCAAGTTGCTCTGGAGCGGAGCCAGTCGGGCTGCTGCCCTTAATCCCCAAGAATAGAGAATGAAGGCACCTCCCCCCGCCTTTCCCCAGTCCTCAGTTGTCCCTCTCACGTCAAAGCCACATCGGCAAAGAACTGAGGTTCAACAAATGGGGACCCCCGTCTTTGAAGCCTGTGCTGTGGGGTTCCTCTTGATTTGCACTTGAATACAGGCACCTCTTGTTTTAATTTTTAAATAGGTGGATTAAATTAAAAATCCATTTAATGCCCAGAGTCCGCTAAAGCTGCAGGAGAGCTGGAAGTTTTACTATGTTTTGAAAATTAGGATGTGTATGAATCAGGTTTGGGTATTTTTGAAGTGCACTATTTAAAAATCAACCCCATGTGAAATGAGAGGTACCTGCACTTGAGTTTTTCCCCCTTGGCCCCAAAAGGTTTCCCAGGTCCCATCTGCTGTATTATCTACACTATTCCTTGTATTTTTTAATGTATTGTTTGAGCCCAACTGTAAATAAATATGCTGTTGTCCTGTTGCTGTTTTTGTAGACTCTGCGGCCAAGCCATGGCCCCTGCCCAGTTTGCATCTTGAAAGTGCCATCTGCAGGCATCACCCCTGGTGGCAGGAGTTCATTTGACCACAGAATGGGGAGAAGGGAGGGCAAACAAGAGCCTGGGGGACTAGCAGCTGATTCACACACAAAATTTCAGCAAATAAATGTGTCCATGTGAGAACTTTGTGTGTGGTTTATACTAGCACATATGTTGCCACCTGTATTGCTTCCTTGTGTGAATCTGGGGAGAAAGGCAAGACAAAACTACAGTAAGTAAGTGCTTTGTCAGGTTCCTGGCATGTACTGTAATCCCCCAAGGGGTTCAATGCCTGCACCATGACTGATGAACGTGGTGGTAGTCTAAAATTTAAAAGGGGGTGAGGGCGGGCATATTTGTAACTGTGGACTTGTTCCCCAAAGACACTACCACACTGCTACTTCAAACATTTTTAATAAGCAATTTTGTTTTTTAAAAAACCACACACCCTCTTATTTTGGACTTAATTTTGTAAGACAAAAGAAAAAGCTAACTGAACAGTGCTGAACTGTACATCTCCTAATGGCACTTCAGTCTTTACAGTTTTTAAAACCCAGACCTGCAAATTCATCCCACAATACTCAGGTACAGAAGAGGTTATTTGCTGCATTTATATAAAAAAAGTGCTAGATTTGGTTGAGAAGTCATCTTCAGGCTTGGAGGCCCCCAGCAGCTCGAGCCAAGGGGAGGGCAAGACTAGACCAGCAGGGCTCAGTGGGGCTGAAGAAGTCAGCGCCCTCTTGCAGAAGTTTAAAGGGTTCTGTGGCAGCTCAGCTGCTTGGAGCAAGAACACTAAAGGAACATGTTTGGTGATAGAGTGAGGCCAGCAGCTTGTTCTGGTTGCAACAATACTAGTTCTACTGAAGCCTTCCCTTCGGAGGAGTAGGCATCTGTCCCATGGAAATGATTCACACAACTAAGCATTCCTAGCCTCTGTCCCCCACCTCCCCTTGAAGCCCGATGCTTGGCTTATATTACTGAAAGCTGGCCTCTGCCCTTTTCCAACATGAAAATGCATGGGGGGGGCAGGGGTTGCAATTTGCAGGCCACTATGCCTCCTACTCCTGTGTCATCATTACCTTCTCTCACAGGGCTCAGCCACCACCCTGTTCCCTTACAACCCTTTGCATGCATACACACGTGTACTATCAGTAAGGAAACATGAAACTATCACAAGCAGCAGGTACATGGTGGCAGCTGACATGCGATGGCCTGTCCCTGCCAAGCCTGTTCTTAAAGCAAAACTGCATCACACATAGCAGTAAAATCTTGGTTAACACACATTACATTTAAACATTCTTTTTAAAAAACAGCGCTAATATTTAAGACAACTTTTTAAAAACCCAGGAATTTACTGCGATATTGGTTATGGGCTGAGAATGCACACGCCTGTGGGACCAAGGGAAGGCAGTCATTTCAAACTCAACTATTCCAGCCTTTCAAGACTTGGGAAAAAAAAACCCAATCATCTGGCCATCTTCCTCACCACAAATACACCATTCTAGCGTGCTGGCTGGAGGGTGCTGGAACAGGATGGTGAACTTGGAAAACCATAGTAGGGAGAAGGTGGGTCTCTTGAGACCATGTGTCTACATTTACTTCTTTGGGAAGAATATTCAATAGAGGGAGCTCTCAATTTCTGAGCAGTCTCAAAACTAAAGCTGTTGTACAAAATGCACAAAGTCCTAAAGCAACTTTATGTACTTTATAGTAACACCAAAGGATGGACAAAAAATGTGCTGTCTTCCCCAGCACATTGGCATTCTCTCTACAAATCCAAACTATTTTCAAATCTTCCACATCAGAGAGCCATGTGTGTAGTGCACATACTGCCAACGCATTGTGCAGCAGATTCCTAGTGCAGAGCTCACTTGCACCCGTTTAACAACAGCAGCTAAAGAACTGGTTGGGTGATTCAGCAGAGATTTTGCTCCCAAAAGACTACATGACCATTTCCCTCTTTCTAATGGACAAGAGTACACCAATCATATTAGAAGCCAATTCTAATACTTGTGAGAGGCATATTCAGAAAATATGCTGGGGTGGGGCAGAGAAGAAATATTTGAAGTACAGTAAAGAATCCACAACTTGTCCTTGACATACAAGGTTAGAATCAGATTTTAAGGATAACAAAACTCCTTTTCAGATTTTATTCCTAATTTCAAGCATTTTGCTATTATCACTACAAGAAGAGCTATGAGTGTATGGTATGCCATTTAAATGAAGAGCTGATATGCGTATGTAAACACACAACTTGATGTATTTACTATTTGCATTGAAAATTAGGCCTATATCCAGATTGGCAATATAAGAACATTTGACTTGCCTATCAAAAAGGAAGAAATTGCTTGGTTTGGAACCTGAAACTGTGATGAAAGCTCCCATGCATTGGCAGTTGTAAAGATGTACAAACGAAGGGACCACTGGTCCACTGTCACTGGTGAACTGTCACTGTTTTTCAGTTCCTGAAGTAACTAGCTGGGGCTTGCTGGAGTTGCTATAATTTTTTCACAAATAAAGCTAGAGGAGGCCGTACTAGAACAGTAGAAAAGGACACCAAATGAAAATTAGGCTGCCAAGAGGAATTGGCAACGGAGGCCACTTCGGTCAAGTCACTTATTACTGTGATGGCCCAAGGAGGCAATTTCACAAACCTGTCTTGCATGGTGCATGTTGTTTCAAGAAATCCTCACCATACTAAGGACAAACCTCACCTTCAGCAGTGTACCAGAGCTCAGTAAATGTCAGATTGTACCATGCAAGGAAGGTATCACATCAGTGCCCCGGTGCAAAATTGCTTCATTGGGATTCTCATGTCAAGAAATAATTAACATGTTTATGTATTATGTGATTACATCAATCACCTCTTTGTAATGGGAGTTACATTCTGCTTCCTACAACTAGCACAATGCACAGCTCACTCTTAACATCACGTGATGCAGAGTTAAGATCAGGGATATGAGAGGTGGCTTGCTTTTTAAGAACACAATGCACCACTTAGACAAAGGGTGAATTTGGTTATCTTTTTACCTAGCCAGGGGCGCCATGGAATTAGCAATCAGTAGTTTAACACAAAGGAAACCTCCTCCCACCCACACAATTCCACACACTATTTGCCACTAGGTCTAATGAAGGCCAGAACAGTAACCACCCTCATGCTCAGGAAAATAGGAGTATCAAGCACTGTTAGGCATATTACTGAATGATCTAGAACATTCAAATTAATGTTTCAGATGGTCCAGAATCTGATGCTGGGTATAAACTACGTTTTGCGAAGAATGAGCTTTCCTTTAATTCAACAATGGCACTAACTCTGAAATAGTACCAATGTTCTGATAATGGTACTGTACAATATAGAAGGGGGGAGGGACAGCATGTTAATTCCTGTGGCCCTTGGTCCCAGTGGTGAAACTAACAATGCATGTTGGCAACCAGCCTCAGGTCCAGTCAGTGTCACTCCCAAGAACGTGAAATTAAATGCTCAACATTCTTCTTTTAATTAAAAAAACGTAACGCACCTCCTACTGAGTTGCATCCTAAGGCCCCAATCCTATCCAACTTTCCAGCGCTGATGCAGCTGTGCTGCATCTTGCAGCGTGTGCGTGAGAGAGAGAGAGACATGAGGTCTCCTCAAAGTTACAGGATGTTTATTTGCTTATCTTGGGGCTGCATTGTGGATACATTGGCATTGGAAAGTTGGACAGGATTGGGCCCTAGGTTATTAATGGCAGCCCCACCAAAATCAGTAAGTTCTAACTTCCTTACTCATGACTAACTACATTTAGGGTACACCACATCAGCTTAGACATACATGCCCATTCCGCAAAATACACACTGACTGAAAGATGCCAGAATGTGATGGTAAGCTTTATATACACAAAAATATATAAATTTGCTTTCTTTGGGTGAAAGCTGGTCTGGTAACTCTAGTTCTTACACCAAGAAGTCTCACAATGAGTAAGGCAACAGCGTTAAGTTCTTGATCTTGACAGAGTTGACATTGTACCCCTCCTCTTCTCCCCTTCTTTGGAAGGTTAGTTGTGCAGAGATGTGGACAGTATAACCCCCCCCCCCAAAAAAAACACCCCTAAGTGTTACAGACGATTGTGGACCCCCCAAAAATGACAGCACATATTGTGGCAGTGACAGCTCTGCAATACAGTGACAGCCTCCAACTCCTTACAACGCTCTTGTCTGGATTCAACCTTCACAGCCTGCAGCTGGAGAGCAGACAGCTTGGAATGGCAGACTGACTTGCTGCTACTGACCTACTTGAATTGGTGGTTCAAGTCACTAAAGACCCTACTTCCCTTTGGCTCCAGCACTGCAGTCCAGAAGCATATTGTGTAAGATTTCTTCTTCATAATGTGGCTGAACAGAACAGACGTCACAAACAGTAGCAGCTCAGATGTGGAGTGCCACAACTAACCCTCTTCACTCCATTTCTGGCAGAACACCCCAACTTCAGCCCAATGCATGTCGTTGAAACAGAAGACCAGATTTGGTAGACAAACTGTCTGACCCACAACATCCACGTGTGAGCCAAGTTCACATCGGATGCTAAATAAATCCACTATTTTTCTAAACAAATCCGCTATTTATACCAATATTTTGGTATAAATGTGAATAGAAGATTGCTCCAAATTAAATAGACAAACCTTAGCCATATGCGGGATGATGAATCCAAGAGATAAAAGTTAACAATGAAGTAGCTGTTCAAAAGAATATTGGCCAGAACCTGGAAAAGTCTCCTGCGCCAAATTTTGCCGGAATATAAAACTGGAAGCAGCAGGCAAGCAACAGAAGATTGCTAGAAGCCAGAAGAGTGATGAGGCACAGGAAACTCACCCTGTGAAGCTCTAGAACCAGCTATGCTCAGAAATGAAATGCCATTTCTGAAGATGATACAATTTATTACATGTGTCGAGGTAGGGATGTTATGAGGATTGCATAAGAGAAAAGACTGTGCAACATTTTCTGGAAAAAGGAGAGTAACAGAAGATGCAACTGAGGTATTTCAAAATACTGAACGATAAGGAGAAGTCCGGCTGCTCTCCTACTTACCCAGCGCAAGGCACACACTGAAATTAGAAAGGCAATGTCATAGAGATCAGATCAGGAAGCACAATATGTGGAACTCACTGCCACATGCAAGTCTGAGGTAAGTATTATACAAAAGTATTAAACTGCTATAATACGAGAAACCCCTTGAAAAAGGCTAGCTATGCTAAGTCTACAAGGCCTGCCCCTCCAAAAGACAGAAGGAAATCCTGTACGCAAGGATATCAAAATACTGGAGTCAATAAAAGAGAGGCTAGAGCTTAAAGTAAGCTGGAATTAACATCAATTAGTAGGTAAACTTCCTATGCATTGCTCAAGATGGAGGGGATCCAGGGAGCCCAACAACTGCTTCTGCAGAACCATTGTAGAGGCAGGCTCAGAATTCCTGGCAGGCAAAAATGGGTGCCTCCTCTGGCTTTACCACATTCTGAAGAGGTGCACATTTGGCATCTGTAAAAATACCCAAAATGCAACACAGGCAGACTGACCCCAAACAAGGTCACCAAGTGAAAATTCAGAGCAGAGAAATAGGGGACCCACATCATGAGGCATTCATGGAGATACAGGCACCGGTAGAATAACCCAAGCAGACAGCTGGGGAAGGGCTGAAAACTGCAGGGGCAAGAGAAGTGGACATGAAGCAAAAGGAACACAGGCAGCCCCTTAATTTATGCTGGAGAAACTGGAGGGAGGGCCCAGCTCCTATGTGCTGTGAGCCACCCCTGGGTCCTCCTGACATTCAGCCTGCCAAGGAAGATGCAGCTCCTCCTACAGCCACACCTGCAGATCAAGAGCACAAAGGTGCTCCTATGGCCACCACACTGTTTGCTTTGGCTTCCTGCAACGATACAGGACCGTGCTTTCTTCTCAATCAACCCCACAAGACAGCTCTAATTCCTCAGAGGGAAAACGTGAGGAATGGACCACGCATGGGAGAGGGAAAGAGGAGTTTCAGGTGGGGGATTTGGAGACTGCATCATGCTTGTTGATGCCCCATTTGTTTCTGTGAAAGCCCTGACCACACCAAACCATGAGGTTCCTGTACTGTCGTAGGTGGGGCTTGTTCAAACTGGGTGGAGCCATTTTAAAGCACAGCCTCACAGGTCCCTCTACTGAGCCGACTAGGAAAAAGCCAGCTTCTTAGGATTTCTACTGACTGGGCTTGTTCTTGCATTGCAGCCTCTCTGCTACTGAGTTCTTGGCCATCTTTTAGCCATCTAGCAATTGCCCAGGACCAGTACAAAGTCCAAGACAGAGTGGCAGCCCTCATAGCAAGCCACAGAAGTGGGATCACACCACAATGCTTTCCTTAGTATGGTCGAGTCCAAAAACACAAAACGTCCCCTCTTTGTCCCTCCACACACTTTGGGAAACTCTGCTCTGTCTCTCATCTCATCTCATCTCTCTCACACACACACGCACGCACACACAAGCAAACAGGACCTGTTATGTTGCAGAATCCTTCTGACCTGCACTGAGGTTTGAAGGAAGTATCCATAGAGCAGTCAGCTTAATTGGCAAAAGCTGAATCAATCCAAAGTCAGTTTATTTTCCCCACAGGGGAAGAAGTGGAAGAAGTAGTGAAGTGAAATCAGTGCACCCAATTTCATTGTGTAAACAGTGTGCTAGCTATTCCAGGAACAAGAACCATGTTCCTGGCTCTTCCTGATTTGTAATGATGGGGAAAGGAGCTGGCGTTGAGTAAACGGGATTCTGCTTGAACAAGTCTCTAATGAAGCAGTTTTGCAGAAGGAAAGGAAATGTTGCGTCTGCACACACCACAGATGCAGCATCATGGGCCAAACGAGCTGAGATGATGATGAGGGAAGGGGGTTGCAGAGGGAGGCAGCCTCTTCCCAGCCTGCCTTTGCAACAGAGATCTGGAAATGCAGAACCAAGGTTGGGCCCTAACTGGAGACAGGCCCCCACATTCCACTTCCTCTAAAGTGGAGCGAGGTGAGAAGGCCCACGTCCGAGTGAAGCGTCGCTCCTGATTTACCAAGAGCCAGACTGAGATAACAAACTACCTGAAACTCTACTGGCTGTAACCGACTCACTGCCCAGGACTGAGGTACACAGCAAAGGACACACGGCAATTCCAGTCCTCAAGCATTCCTCCCTCCAGCCTCCCCAGCCCAGCCCATCTCTCAGTACCCCATTCAGGCGTCCAGGTAAGTCTCACTGGAAAGCTTGGTGGAAACGTGGCAAGGTAGTTGCCCCCAAACTGGGAGAGAACACCGAGGGCAATGAATGAAGGGCCCCAAAGCCAAGAGAGGCCGTGGCCCCTGGGGACTCCTGTGGCGGCAAAGCACTGAGGAGCGACTGGGGCTCCCCCTGTGAATAGCCCATGACCAGCCCCCCTGAAGACCCGGGAGGGGTGCACGGCGGAAGGTTCAAGGGGAGGAAACCCAGCAGATGAGAGAAGTCCATGTTAGCAGCACAGAGCGCCTCGGAGAGCAGAGCAGGACTCTTGGGGAGCAGAGCCTCCTCCAGGAGGGCAGGCTGAGGAGAGGCTGAGGAGGGCTCCCCAGGCACAAGGGACAGGCCTCCAGGCAGCTCCGCCAGGCAGCTGTCCACCTCTGCTTTGGGTAGTTTGTCAGGCAGGTACGAGGTAGATCCAAGCTGGTACTTGGGGGGAGGTTGTGGTGGGGAAGAAGATTCCAGCGGGTAACTCATGCCCATTGGCAGAGAGTTGGGGACTAAAGAATGGGGCATTCCTGAGCCAGGCATGGTGGGGACATGCGTGCCGTACATGCCCATGGGCAGCATCCCAGGGAAACTCTTGCTGTTCATTACGTCCCGGGACGCCATGCACAAGACGGGGCTCAGCTCTTCCTTCACCGCCACAGACGAGCTGCAGCTGAGAAGGCCCAGCATGTCCACGGGCTCCGCCTTGATCTTCAACAGTTCCTGGGAGTGGCTCTTCTTCATGTGCCTAGTCAGGTGATCTTTGCGACCAAAGCGCTGGGCACAGTACTGGCACAGGAAGTCCTTCCGGCCCGTGTGCACCACCAGGTGCCTCCGGACATCCTTGCGGGTGTAGAAGCGCCGGTCACAGTGGTCACACGGGTGCTTCTTTTCCTTCACGCTGCCCGATGGCCTCCGGGAATGGGCCTTGAGGTGCTCCAGGAGGACCTGGGTACTTTCAAACATCTGCATGCACACTTTGCAGCTGAGGTCGCCGCTGGCAGCAGCATGCATGGCCAGGTGGCGCCGGTAGCCCAGCTTGGTGTTGTAGTTCTTGCCACACTCTGGGCAGTGGAGCGCTTCTTTGTTGGGGTCATGTGTCTGAAGGTGGTTGCGGAGGTGGTCCTTGCGGTGGAACATTTTCTCACAGTACATGCATTGGTGGGGCTTCTGGGCAGAGTGGGTGGCCAGGTGCCTTCGAGGGGGGAAGAAAGCAGCAGGGATTACACAACAGGCTGACCCATCCCCGCCCCGCCCCCCAGCTGGTTCAGCTGGGTCCAGAGCACACAGATTCTGCTTCACTATGGGCTGCAATGTCAGTCCTGCTAGATCAAAGGCTCACATTGTCCTGCAGCCTGTTTTCCCCAGTAGCCAAGCAGGTGCCCCTGGGAAGCCACGAGCAAGAGAGAAAGGCAGACTCCTCTCCCACCATTGCTCCCCTGCAACTGACAGTCAGAGGCACACTGTTGCCAAACCCAGAAGCGGCACACCACTGTCATGACTCCCAGCCATTGGCAAATTGTCCCCCATGAATCTGTCCCCCTTTAAAAGCAAGCTGAGCTAGTGGCCATCACCACACTTCGCAGCAATCAACTCAACAGGTTATTAAGCTCTGTGCCAAGTGCCTCCTTCTGTCTATCTGGTATCTTGTGCCAATCGGTTTCAATGGATGCCCCAAGTATTGTGAAAGAGGGAGGAAAAACTTCTCTCCCAACTCCATGCATAGTTTTATTCAACTTAATCATCCCCCCCAATATCACCTTTTTCCAAGCTGTAAAGCCCCAAACACTGTAGCCTTTCCTTGTAAGAAAGGTGCTCAGGCCCCCTGATCATTTTCATCACCCTCTTTTGCACCTTTTCTAGTTCTACAATATCCTTGTTGAGGTGTAATGACCAGAACTGTACACAGTATTCCAAATGAGGCCAAACGATGGATTTGTATAGGGGCATTATATATTAGCAGTCTTATTCTCACTTGCATTCCGAATGACAATAGCATGATATTTGCCTTCTTCATTGCTGTAGCACACCAGGAGGATGACAAATTCCATGCTAGAAATCCACAGGAAAGACTTAGAATTAGACCACAAATTCTTAAGAGTTCTGGAACTGAAGGAGACCAAAGGCCACCTAGCTCAACACTCTCCTACACCTTGCCATTCCACAGCATAACTGATCCAATTCAGACCATAAATGAATCACAACAGAGAGACAAAAGCCCTGAAGCCTTGCAGTGGGACCTGATGCATTTCTCCTGCTATTTCAAAGGGTTAGGGTTAACTTTGCTAACTCTGCCCCACAATCTTCACCAAACTTTTCATTCTATAGCCTCCAAATGCAGGTTATTCTTCCTCCTGCCAGAAAATCTGTTCATCACACCCTACTATCCAACTGCAACATCCAATGCCAACACCTAATACTGCATTTGCAGGGCTGTTTATTAACAATATTTAGGAATAATAATTTCTTATTAAGAATGTTTACTGTGGGAAGAATTCAGCAACTGCACAAATTCACTCTTGTTCAAAAGTGAGGGCACAATCCTAACCTACTTTCCAGCCCCGAGGTCAAGGCAATGCAGCTCCAAGGTGAGGGAACAAACATTCTCTTACCTTGAGGAGGCCTCCCTGACTACTATTCCACTGCAGGATGCAGCACTTGCCCCACTGGCACAGCTATGCCAGTGCTGGAAAGTTGGTTAGGATTGCGCCCTGAATCATTTCCCAGAAAACTAGTGTTGGAGCTTCTCACTTTGATCCCTGGCAGCAGAATAATCAGCAGACTTTTCCTAACCACTGGCAGAAACAGCCCATGACATACCCTCAGATTGGGGGCTCCCCCATCTTAGCTAGGGAGGCAAGTAAGAAAGATGCCTCCCTCCTCACTTGGCCTTTCCTCCCACTTCTGGCCATCCAGCTTTCTGCAGCAATATCCCCTGTCCCGGCTGCTTCATGTTCACTTGCATGTGTAGCAAAAAGCATGCAGCTGCCATAACATGATTCTAAACAAAGATCTGGGATAGCCACAATGAAGGGGGTACTACCTCAAAGAAAGATACAGGTGCCCCCTGTCTGTGGATCTGTGCCCCCCTCACCCATTCAACATTATTTAGAGGCTTACTGGGGCAAAATGTTTCTCCCATTTTAATGTTTGCTGTAAGCGTGAAAGTTGCAGGCAGCCTGAATACTAGAAGAGACTAGATCGAACATTCCTGTTAGGGTTCAATCTAGTCTTTTCAAGCATTCAGGCTCCCTGCAGCCTGCCTGTACATGCTGTAAGGTTGCATGCTTCCAGTGATCTGTAAAAGAAAGAAACATTTCCCAAGTGGTAAGCCTCTAAACAATGTTAATGGGCATGGGGGGGGGCCCGAGATAGGGTTCCCCCATATTTGCAGGCGGGGGGCCATGGAACAGATCCCCTGCAGATACAGGGAAAGCCTGAATAGTGAAGATAAA
Source organism: Lerista edwardsae (assembly GCA_029204185.1). NCBI lineage: Eukaryota > Metazoa > Chordata > Lepidosauria > Squamata > Scincidae > Lerista > Lerista edwardsae. The sequence goes on along the minus strand of JAJKFI010000104.1, from coordinate 486,269 downwards.
AACAGAAGTTCTCCAGCCTAAATTGTAGGGACAGGATAAGCTAAAAGTCTGAATAGTTTATAGCACTTCACAGTACTCAGCCCCCGCTCCACATAAAGTACCATTTGCATGCTACTCGCAATGACTTCTAGAACACCATAGCTTCTTACAGGACTGCTTGCACGACACTGCCTAAAAAATATGGCAGCCAGAACTTGAGGTCACCATGAGCAGCAGATGCTTCCTGAAGGTAAGCAACACTGTGTTTAAGGACAAAATAGTGACGAGGAGGCCCCTGGGGCCTTGTCAAGGCAGATGGCAACCAGTATACTTGCATACCTGTAGAGTTTGTACTTGGATGCAAAGGCCTTGCCACAGTGCAGCTGCGGGCAGCAGTACGGCCTCTGCTCTGGATTTACTCTCAGCTTATCCACACTGGCAAAGGAGGCTCCCGACAGCTCATACTGACATTTTCCTGAGTTCTCGCTCTCTCGGCCCTTGGGCCTGGGCACTAGTTTCCACCCCGTCGTCTCCTCCTCCTCCTGCTTTGCATCTTGAATCCAGTTGGGGACGCTGGTGAAGAATGCTGTCATGGCAGGCCTACTGGAAGAGGGCCATATGAAGTAGAACTCCTGCTCACGGGCATCTCACTGATACGGTCGTGTCCACAAACACCTCTTAAAAGCTTCAACAGAAGAAGGTCTCCATCTGAAACAGTCAATTGGATAGAAATGCATACATGCATGAGCTGAGGGAAAAACATACATCTTTAAGGCACTACTGTCAGGTTTTGAGCAGTATCTTAAAAAAGAAACTATTTACATTCCTGGATGTGAGCATCACAATTTAAGCAATACTTAGGATTTTTCCTCCTATCTTGAAAATGCAGGTTGAAGTATTTCGCAGAAAGACAACATTATAGTACTATGATTTGAAGCATTAATGCTAGTGCATCTGCTATTCCAGACACATATTTTAATACTTGCTCAGGACTTAAATCAAGCTCATCTTGAGGTTTTATTTACCAGCACAACAAACTCTGCATTCAGGCTTAAGACATTCCCTTTACTTTTGCAAATTGGCAGAGAGGATGGCAACTACCTTGCCAAATTTCTTCAAATGCACGCTGCCACATGAACTGCCTGACAGGTGGCCTGGAATATATTCACCTGGGATTGGGAGTAATCCTCCTAACCCAATTTACAATCCAAACAACCAATTTTGCAATGGAAAGGTTAGGACTGATCTTGCAATCCCTTCCGTATAAGAGGAAGTACTGAAATACAAACCTCCATATTACCATTTGTTATGAAAATGGATTTTGAAACAAGTCTAATTTAAATTGGTCTGGGACCACCAAATCTTAGAGCAATGCTGAAGCTAAGCAGGCATGAACATGATCACTACCCAGGAGAGATAAAATTGGCACTCCCAATATACCGTATTTCCCCAAGTATAAGACGCACCTTTTCCCCAAATAAACGGGGGCTAAAAATTGGGTGCGTCTTATTCAAGGGGTGTGCTGGGCAGAAATTTTTCAAATTTCTGGCCCCAAAATTAAGGTGCGTCTTATACTTTGGTGCGCCTTATACTTGGGGAAATATGGTAAGTGTCTTTGAATTTTCTGAAGAAACATCAGTATGCATGAATAAGACATCCTCCAGGAACAAGCGAAGTGTTTGAACATACTCTAAACTGACAATGCATACTTACTTAGGAGTAAACTTATAAAACACAGTGGGACTTTTTCAAATGAGCATGTTGGGATCAGGATACATATTTTAGTTTCAAGAATTGCCATTTCTAGCATGCAGTTGACTTAAATGTTTCATAACAGTAGTATAATTTCTATGGCACTCCAATGGACAAAATGTCTTGCTTCTCTTCCTTGCAACCAGAACATGAAGTGCATTGCCGTATTTTTTATTTTCCAGCTGATGTTTTCTCTGCTTTGCCCATTTTCTTCCCATTACTGTCATTTACAGGAGACTACCTTGGCAGAAAACTATCTGTTGTAAATGTACAGTCATCCTTCAGCCTGAGATCACAATCTTCATAAGAACATAAGAAGAGCCCTGCTGGATCAGGCCAAAGGCCCATCTAGTCCAGCTTCCTGTATCTCACAGCGGCCCACCAGGTGCCCCAGGGAGGCATGTAACAACAAGATGCTTACATCCTGTTGCCACTCCCTTGCACCCGGTACCAGTAGCCCACCACCTTTGTAAGGAGGTTGCACAATCCATCATTGCCTATAGCCCACGATGGACCTTTCCTCCAGAAATCTGTCCAATCCCCTCTTAAAGGCATCAAGACCAGATGCCATCACCACCTCCTGTGGCAAGGAGTTCCACAGATTAACTACCCGGTGGGTAAAAAAGTACTTCCTTTTATCTGTTTTAACTCTCCCAACCCTCAGTTTTAGCGGATGCCCCCTGGTTCTGGTGTTTTGAGAGAGGGAAAAGAACATCCCTCTATTGACTCTATCCCTTCCATGCATAATTTTGTATGTCTCAATCATGTCCCCCCTCAGGCGCCTTTTTTCTAGACCGAAGAGCCCCAAACGCTGCAGTCTTTCTTCATAAGGGAGGTGCCCCAGCCCCGTAATCATTTTTGTCGCTCTCTTCTGCACCTTTTCCAACTCCACTATGTCCTTTTTGAGATGCGGCGACCAGAACAGGACACAATATTCCAGGTGTGGCCTTACCATTGATTTGTACAATGGCATGATAATATTGGCTGTTTTATTCTCAACCCCTTTTTTAATGACCCCAAGCATGGAATTGGCCTTCTTAATTGCTGACGCACACTGGGTCGATACCTTCATTGAATTGTCCACCAGCACCCCAAGATCTCTCTCCTGAGCTGTCACAGACAGCTCAGAACCCATTAGCCTATAGGTAAAGTTTTGGTTTTTTGCCCCAACGTGCATCACTTTACATTTGTCTATGTTGAAACGCATCTGCCATTTGGCTGCCCATTCCCCCAACTGGGAGAGATCCTTCTGGAGCTCTTCACAATCGTCTCTGGTTTTTACCACCCGGAAAAGTTTTGTGTCATCCGCAAACTTGGCCACCTCACTACTTATCCCTGTCTCCAGGTCATTTATGAATAAGTTGAAAAGCACGGGCCCCAAGACAGATCCCTGGGGCACTCCGCTTTTCACCTCTCTCCATTCTGAAAATTGCACATTGACCCCCACTCTCTGTTTCCTGGCCCTCAACCAATTCTGGATCCATAAGAGGACCTGCCCTCTTATTCCTTGACTGTGAAGTTTCTTCAGCAGTCTTTGGTGGGGGAACTTCAGAACTGTTTGAAACAAAAAGAGCTTTCTTCACAATTCCATTGGACTAAGTTCCTGTCCCTGCCTTCCAATCCAAGGTGGTTTGTTCTGCTGTGTTTTTTTTTTTTTTTCAATTCACAAATCGGGCTCTTGGTCCTTGCTCCAATGGAATTCCCTTTCTAGCATCATCTGCTACAGGGATGCCAAGACTTTTTTCCCCTTCATTTTGAAATGACTTTTGCACTTGCACATCTGGCAAGCTGACCGGGCAGGCTGCCATGCAGGCAAGCCAAGTGCTTCCATCCAAGTAGGTCAAACAGGACAGGGCCATGCCATGTGATCTCTCCAGACAGGCAGGCACTCAGCCAGACAGCTCCAGTGCTTTCCTCAGGTCTCCCAAACGGATCGGCACTTGGGTCAGCTCGCCTGCGGAACTGCCTGAACTCTTGACCCAAGGATCTGAAAGGTTGTTGACCTAGCTAAGACTCCTCCCATCTGCGGAATCCAGGGAACCCCCTACTAGACTCCCAAGTAAACAACTGCAAAGCTGCATCACCTTCTAGTCCTGTGTAGTGGTGAAAGGGTGACAATTCGCACAGATCTCCATGTCAGCACACTACCCCACAGTACAGAGAACCCTTAAAGAAACCCTCCAACTAGGTTGGGGATGTGGGGAATCACTGGGCCAGTTTCAGAACCCTTCTTTGACACAGAATTCGTTGGGGGAAAGGGCAGCTACCAAGTTCTCCGCTCATCCTCCCTTCTGGCAACCCGCGTGCCAGGCCACTCTGCAAGCCCCTCTCCACAACGCGTGGGTTCCGCAGAGCTCCAGGCTCACCCCCACAGCCCTCATCTCGAGGGCCGAGCCTGCGTCCCTGAGCGGGGCCAGCATCGGACTGTAGACGCCTCGGGGCAGGCGCGCTTTCTTGCCACGCTGCCACAGGCGACGCGCACGGGCAGTGCGGCCTCAGGACCGCCGCGTCGTCGTCCTCCTCCGCATCACGCCCATCCCCAATGACGGGGGGGGGTGTCCCGCCACCCTCCCCCCGCCGGCGCGCGCACACTTTCGCGAAGGCCTCTCAGGGCCGCCCCTCCGCGCGCGCTCGCCGCTCGCTCACCCACCCGGGCCCCGCGGCGGGCTCCCCTCGGCTGGCTGCTCCCGGCGCCCTCAGACGGCGCGTGAGGCGGAGGCCCGAGCCGCTGCTGGGATGGCTGAGGAGGAGGAGGCGGCGGCGGCGGCCCCATGGCGCGGAGGGAGAAGTCCGGCGCGGAACGGCAGCGGCAGCGCCTCAGCCCCTCTCCTCTCCTCGCCTCTCGCGGGCGCCCCTCAAGGCCTCCATGGCGCCACATCCGGCCCAGGCCGGAAGTCACGGCGGCGGCGGGACCCGAGCCCCGCCTTCTCCTGGATGCGCGCGTGCGCGGCGCGCGGCGGGGTGGGCGTGGCCTTCCTGGTTCCACAGCATGGCGGGCCCTGCAGGGGCCGCCCGGCCGCTTCTCCTTCTCGTCCTCCTTCTCGGCCCGCTCCTCTCGGGCGCCGGCGCCGGCTGGGATCCGGCCGGGTACCTGCTCTATTGCCCCTGCATGGGTGGGTGCGCGGAGCGAGCGCGTCAGCCCCTCCCTGGGCCCGCAGCGGGGAAGCGCCGGAGGGCGGCCTCGGCCCGGTGGGGCTCCCGCGAGAGAGAGGCAGCCGGCGCCGGGAGTCCCGCAGCAGGCGCGGCTGCTGCTTGCGGGGAGGGTCCCGGGAGGGCGGCGCAGAGGGTCCCGCGGCCAGGGGTGCGCTGTCGGGTGACGCTTTTCCCAAAACCTCTTGATTAAAGTAGCCCACTGCGGTGTCATGTGGTTTTTACTCTTCGTTCTCCACCCAAGTTCCCGTTTTGTATTAATTTTAAGCACTTTCAAAGTGTACTAGGTAGGGGATGCAGTGTCGGCAGAGGCAGCCGCAGTATTATTTTAGTTTCTGGAAAGCATCTTAAGCACCAAAATGCGGTGTTTTGTGTTTTTATTCAGATAGTTTAACTGCCAAAAGGCGGCTGTTAACACCCAAAAGGCAGTTTTCAACAACAACAAAAAAACCTCCCCCTACCTATAGGGAGCAACCACTGAACAGCAAACATGCGCACACTGCGCACTGGAAAGTGCCCTGTTTCTAACATGTCCGCACTGCCTTTCTGCAAATCTGCGGGCAAAGAACGGCATGAATATTGAACACAAAGGGTCTTCGTTTAAAAGACCCAGAATATTGTATATCCCTAAGTTCACAGAGAAGGTATCTTTTGAGCCAGCAGCAGCAGTGATCCTTGTTACAGGCTTGTAAATAGCCCCTTGGCCAGAGATCAGTAAGATTTCCTATCAGATGACAAGGCTTCTAAGGGCCTCCCTGGCCTTGATGCCCTTTTCTGCTATTCTTGCAAATTAATCCACCCAGATTACTAGCTGGCCAATGCAGCTTGTGGTACAGTGCAGTCCTATGCATGTCTGACTGTAGTCATTGTATCAGATTGTAGTCATTGGTGTCATACAGCAGTTCTTAACCTGGTCTGCGGGAATTCTTGCCCTTGGTGGCTAGTTTCGTAGAAGCCAGTGTTTTGCTGTTTCGTTTAGGATCTTTCCGATTTCAGAGCTGTAATACTTCAGTACTCGCTTTGGTACTGGATCCCATGGAAATGGAATTAGGAAAGCTTGCCATAGGTGGGAATGATTTCAGAACAGGGTGTTCATGAATTTTTGCTTTATGCTTCAGCTTGGGGAGTGACTACACGGAAGGAAGGTTTGCAGAATCATTTTGAAGTGGCCTCAGGTTTGGGGTTGTGCCCCAGCCTGGTGACTGAGAAACGGTACTTTTATGTTCTATTTCAAGGGAGATTTGGGAACCAGGCAGACCATTTTCTTGGCTCCTTGGCATTCGCAAAGATGGTGAATCGGACCTTAGCTGTGCCTCCCTGGATTGAGTACCGCTACCACAGACCTCCCTACACCAACGTGAGTAGTTCTAGGATACACCAATGTGAGTAGTTCTGTGCATTCAGAGTGCTAATTATCTTGTACTGGAGGGCCAGCTATCAACATTTAAGTCTGCTAATATTTGGGTACTGCCTCTGGATCCTCTCTACCCCTTAATTAGCCCCTCCCAGGTGTAAAAGCACTCCTGGTCATGGTTGTAAGCTGGTGGTCCAGACACAGATTTGAGAGCCTGCAAACCTGATTGACTGGGGTAGGCAGAACCTTGTTCATCAAGGGATGACATTACTGCAGTATGTGGGGCCACCTTTGAAGCATAGTTGGAAGCCAGTTGCTGCAAAATAAGGCTACTTAAAACAATCATGTATAGCACTTTGCAGATATATTCCTTAAGACTCCTTGAACTGAGGGAGGGAGGAAGTGAAAAGGCACTGTCTGTCCTTGGAGTCAGAAAGTCAGCTGTTTTTGTTGGGATGGTGTGGAGTAACCATTACTGAAGGATTGTTGTTCATTTAATTGGAGTGGAAATTTATTTATTTATTTATTTATTTAAGAAATTTTTACCCCGCCTTTCCTCTGCCGAGGCAGATGTCCAAGGCGGCTTACAATATTAAAAAAAGATAAAAATAAAGTATAACAATTAACATTAAAAACAGTTAAAAACAGTATTAAACAATAAACAATCAAGATTAAAAACACAAACAATTTAAAAACAATTAAAAAAATAAAATAAAACACAAGCCCCGTGGATCATAATAACCAGCCAGCCAACCTGTCAACAATTAAAAGCTTTTTGGAATAAAAAGGTCTTCAGCCCCCGCCGAAATGTAAACAGAGAGGGAGCAGTTCTCAATTCGAGGGGAAGGGTGTTCCAGAGTTGGGGGGCCACCACCGAGAAGGCCCTCTTCCTGGCCGCCACTCCTCTTACTTCTCCTGGTGGCGGCACAGTCAGAAGGGCCCCCCCAGATGATCTAAGAGTACGGGTTGGATTATATAGAAGGAGGCGGTCCCTCAAATACCCCGGACCCGAGCCGTAAAGGGCTCAACATCTGTTTTCTTTCCATTATAGCTGCACGTTCCCTACAAAGACTATTTCAAACTGGCGCCTCTTTTGGAGTACCACCGGGTCATCACCTTGGAGGATTTTATGGAGAAGCTGGCACCTGTCCACTGGCCTCCTGGCAAGAGAGTGGCATACTGCTTTGAAGCAGCAGCTCAGAGGAGTGCTGACAAAAGGACCTGCCCTATGAAGGTAAGAACATTGGTTGGTACAACTGTGGGCTGGTGTCAACACAAACTCAGATATTCCTTAGACAACATCCTTTAAGATAAAACACTTACGTTGTGTGCAACTTTCACCCTTGTTTGTGTTTATCTTCTACACTCTTTGTGCCTAGAACATCTCTGGTGAGCATGCAGGTTTTGGGGGGGGGGGCAGGGCTGGTGGAACATCCGGAAGGGAATTTTGTCTCCCCTAGAACTGCACCCTCGTTTGCTCCACTGGCCTGCCTCACTGTGTGTCTACTGCAGTGAATGAGTAGCTGTCTTTGCTTTTGCAGGATGGAAACCCTTTTGGGCCCTTCTGGGATCAGTTTGCCATGGATTTCGATAGGTCGGAGCTGTTTGGAGGCGTCTCCTTCAGCGCCTCTTACAAGGACCAGTGGATCCAAAGGTAGCAAGTGCCACTTGGGGGCACCATTGGGAGAGGGGCACGGGTAAGCGCCAGGATAACTGCTTTATGGCCAGCTTTTGAAAGGATCTTGGGCAAAGGGGAAAGTGTTTGCCTTTTCCTTTGAGAATGGGAGAAAATGCAATTGACTTAAACTCAGGTTTCCCATCAGGATAAAGAATTTTGAGTTAACCATCGTCTGCTTGACTGATCAAATTTACGTAAGGTATTGTATTATCCACATAATGTTACCAGTACATTTCAGTCCACCCCTGCTAACTAGGCAAAAGGCCCTTTTTCAAGTGGTGTTCCTCTTATATTTAGCAGGGGGAGAGTAATTGTCCCTCTTCACCCCAGCACAGTGCCTTTTCTAGTGGCTGTTGCTGGTGGTGGTCTGCATTTTTTTATAAGATTGTGAGCCCTTTTGGGACAGGGAGCCACTTAACTTTATTATTATTTGCCTGTAGACCGCTTTGTGAGCTTCTTGTTGAAAAGCGGTATATAAATACTGTATGATGATGATAATCTTGACTGATGTCACAGGCCCAGTCTGCTGGGTTGGTGAAGGGAGTTCTTTTGGCAGAGGTGGCCAGAAGCTGGTCTTGCACTTCTGACAAATAAATACAAAGCATTAAAGAAAGCTTTTACATTGCAACACTCAGCAACAGAGAAGAGATAACAGACCATCACTGAGCGTGCATGCAGTCTGACTGCACAAGACAAAGACAAGGAAAGCTAGTGGGGATCTGGTGGGCCCTTGTCAAAGCTGGGCCATGGACCAAGGTTATCTGCGAAGAATGAGAGCACATTGTGGCAGGGGTTCTGATGGCAAGGGCTGACCGCATGAATCGGAGGGGGGTTTCAGAGGGCTATGGAACAATCCCTTCCCATGCAGGGGAGATGGTAGCCTTGATGGAAGCTGCCTTTCTTTCCAAGAAGGAGAGGGGAGGTGGGGTGGTGAGGAAAAGCAGTGAAGTGGTTGGCTGACCAGCCTTCCTGCCTCAACAGCAGGGGAAGCAGAACTCAGGAACAAGTGTGGACCAAAGAACACAAGGCTGTAAAGCCTAGGGTCTTGATAAGTTTTTCCCCATAGAATCCGATGGGATTCTTAGGTGGAGTGACCCGATCAGGATTGTTAGCCAGGGACCCCTGATGGGTCTGCCCACCACTTGAGTGTGCAAAACCCGATTGGACGGCTATTGGATCATTTCAGTCTCATCTAAATTGAGTTTTATCATGACGTTGATTAGGACTGTGGGAGGTGTGAAATCTTGCTTTTGTTTTTCAAAAGATGGTTTTGCCCAGCTCAGAAGTCCAGGGAAGTGGATAGTGTTGTAAACTGTTGAACTTGATATTCTAGCAGGATTAAGAGCTTGGTGTTTTTTTGGAAGTGCGAAAGCTGCATTAACGTTTAAGCCAGCGTTTGTCAAGCTCTGGGCTGGGACCCACTAAGTGGGTTGCGAGCCAGTTCCAGGTGGCTCATGGAGCACCTAGTGCAGCCGTCATTGAAAACAAGAGAAGATGGGTCACTGGACGGGGGGGGGGAGGGCTCTGTGCCTGTTTTGCTTGTAGCAAGGTTGTAAACAGGATTTTTTTTCTTTCTGATTCGTTTTGCTGTTGGAAAGTGGCTGAGAAATAACCCAACTGCTTGCTGCACTCAGGAAAGCAGCAGGCTCTGGTGTCACAATGACAGCACTTAGGGCCCTGCCGTCACTTCCGGTGGGTCCCACACAGACTGTCCTTCTAAAAAGTGGGTCCCAGTGCTAAAACATTTGGGAACCACTGATTTAAGCAATAAACAAGCTCTGTCCGAATCTGGAGCATTGTATTCCAAAGATCCATTATGGAGTGGGAAGGGTTAACATGGTTCCATTCAAGGTCAGAAGTATGGCCTTCTCGAGTGGAGGATCTGTTTTTCCCCCCTTTGTCCTTTCAGCAACTTGCTTTTAATATATTAAAGTGGCGTATCAAACATTAAGATAAAACCTTAGCAAGAACTTCCTAGGAATAAAAGTAGGGCAGCATTGGAGGGGGCATCCTGGGCATATTAGAACTTCTCCTTCCACAAGGATTTTTCAGAAAGGGCTGCAGAGGGCGGCATCCCTTCGGAATGCTTTTGGGGTATGTGATCTCCAGTTTCAATGCAAGGGTTTTTTTTCTGGGGGCGGGGGGAATGTTCTAAAAAGAATGATTCAGCTATGCAGTGGATATTCTCTCTGTCTTACGGTGATTGTTTAATGTGGGCCAGTTACAAAGCTGATGCAGAGCATCTTCCTGGATAGTTCCTTCCTCATTTCTGGGTGCTTTGCAGGGTGAAGCTTTAGATTTACTTTGCAAGTTGAGTGGATCACACTGACGTTCGTGCTGCTGGGATATAACTTTTATTACTTTGGTGTGTGGGTTGTCTGTTGGCTGTGCGCCTTTGGCTGGCTGGATATCTGTGGTATAGGCAGGGCCCAGAATCCGCAGGGGTTGCATTCCAGACCCCACCGTGGATACCTGAAACGGTGGATACTGGGGACGCCTTTTTAAAGAGAGGGGAACCTCATTGGTTTTGCTGCAACAAGGTAAAAAAAAGAGATTGGCTTACTATTCACCGAACTTTTTGATAGGTGTTCCAGTATCCATGGATCCCGAATCAGCGGACATGCCTGAACTGGGCAATTATACTTCCTGTGCTGTGGAATTCTCTTCTGTGTTCCGTTCAGGCAGGCAGTCAAGGCATCCAGTGTTTCTTGCTTTCTGCCCAAATGGCTGAAAATATGCACTACTTACTTTTGACTTGCCTGTTGTTCTCTTGCTAGGTTTCCACCTTCCGAGCATCCTGTTTTGGCCTTTCCGGGGGCACCGGCACAGTTCCCGGTCCAGGAGGAGTATCGGCCTTTGCATCGGTACATGGTGTGGTCTGACGAGATAGTGGACAAGGGAGAGGCCTCTATTAATTCCTTCCTAGTCAGGCCCTACGTGGGAATCCATCTGCGAGTGGGCTCAGACTGGGTATGGCTCTTGCATAAGTCTCTAAGGGCAAAGTTCATGTGGTCAGTGTTACAATTAACTTTTACTTTATTTAGGAATTTAAATTCTTCTTGGCAATGCATCACAGCAGCTAACAATACACAGTTGTTGTTATTGCAACTGATAAACACTGCAAAATAAATATCTAGTTTAAAAGAGAATGAAAAGAAGTTTAGAAAGCAATCAGATGCTACTTAAAAGCATGAGAAAAAAAGGATCCGTCTCACCTAAGGAACAGCAGGGAAGACACCATCAAATATGCCTGGGAATTGCACAGTTTAATTGTCACCACCTAAAGAGGCGGTTGACTCTGGCAATCACCTGCCTAGCCTCCAAAGAGCAGGGGAGGTTCTGTTGAGCAAGTTCACAGGGAGAAAAGGCAATCCTTCCGATTCTCCAGTCGTAAGCCCTTTAGAGCAGGGGTGTCGAACACAAGGCCTGTTGGAAGCTTCTTATCATGCCCTTGTGATAACTGGGCTCTCCGAGCACCACCACCAACTGCTGAGTTGCAAGGTGCCATAACAGCAGACGTGGTAGTGCTAAAAAGGTGGTGCTCGAAGAGTCCTATTATAATATGGGCTACCCTTTCAGCAGTGCCGCTTCCACAGAGGTGTTGCTGCTGAAAAGGCAGCTTGCTTGATAGTTGGGCTCTCTGAGGAGCACTGCTTCTGCCGAGGCACTGGGAAGGAAGGGCAGAAGGAGGTGTGGAAGGTGAGGAACGGTATGGAAGACCAAGAGGGGTGAGAGAGGGAGAAGCTGTCAAGGTGCTGGGAGAGACCAGGTGGCTCACAGGCTGCCCTTTCAGCAGCACCCCTTCTGCAGTGCACTTCTAAGCTGCTGAGCTGCAAAGTGATTCCTCTGCAGAAGCTGCTCTGCTGGAAGGATGGACTGTGCAATCATTGGGCTCTCCCACATCTGGAGATTTTGTATATTTTCTCTTGTCGTCTGCAGCTAATGAATTCCTAAGTGAAAAAAAAGTGCTTATTTTTGATCTTCATCTCCTTAGTTTCATCAGTTCTGGCCCTGAGCAGGCATTGTGGGTGCTGCTATTTGGCACACTGTATGGAATGAGTTTGACGCCCTTACTTTGTCGCTTTAGTGATCAAGACACGTGCCTTGAATTGAAGCCAGAAACAAAGTGGTACATTGATTGGCAGCTTCTGCCTCCAGGGTCATGAAACAGAGAGGTGGGCAAGTCTTCAGAAAAGAGAATACACCTGGAGCCAACTCTCCTTCTGAGGAGACTAGCAATGTCCTCTGCCCCTGTTAGTCAGTTGTCTAACTGTGCCCTCCCTCTCCACTGCTAGTAAGTTGCTCTGCATAGACATGGTGTCCTGTTTTGTCTCCGGTTAGAAAAACGCGTGCAACATGCTGAAGGACGGGACAGCCGGATCCCACTTGATGGCTTCACCGCAGTGCGTTGGCTACGACCGGAACGCTGCCGCGCCCCTCACCATGGACATGTGTCTGCCGGGCCTGAAGGAGATCAAGCGAGCCCTCAAGCTCTGGGTGAAGAAAGTGGACGCCAACGCGGTGTATGTGGCCAGCGATTCAGAGCCCTACACCCACGAAATCCAGCAGCTCTTCAAAGGAAAGGTAGCGTTGTGGCTTCCCCAGTGGTGTCATTCAAATGATTTAGGAACAGGAACTCACTTTTGATTGGCACTTGTCGGGAACCCGGAACCAGCCACGGAGCCGATCTGGAACGCCCGTTCTGGTCCGTTCCCCCTGAATGACATCACTGCCTTCGCCCCCCTAGGAATCTGGAGTCGCTCCCTTTAACCCTCTGAGTGCCGGCCAACCAAGAAGGAAAGCTCTTTGCAGAGGAATTGGGAGGGGGGAGGAGGGAGAGTGAAGTGGGCAGAGTCAGCCCTAATTTTAACTAGTGGAACTGAGTTCCCCCGCATTCCCCCTGCATGACATCACTGGGCTTCCCATGCTTGATGTGTTCGCTATCTAGTCGCTGGACGCTTGCAGTGGGGGAGGGGGCAGGCATAGATGGAATTCAAGGAAAACTCAGTGGTGTTCACATTGTCACTCAATGCCAAGAGAGAGCAACAGGCATGTTGTCAATTCTTAATTATCCAAGGATTATTTACTTCTTTACGGTATGTTTCAGGTTCTTCAGTATGTTAAAAAAATTGGGCTAAGAGCTTTAAAACAACATGGCCTTATTTGTAAGAACTTTGTCATACAGAGAAGTTCATACAATTGCATTTTCATTTAGACTATGTAGTTAAAGAATTTATATTCCACCCCATTTAGGGGCCCTCGAGGCAGGCTACCTCAATAAAACAGCAAAACAATGACTAAAGCAGTACTAAAACATTATAAAAAAACATGCAAGTCCTAAAAATAATTAAAACTGTAGAATATGCTCAGTTGGATCACCATTGAAATTTCATAAAAAGTGCCAGCCCCACCCCCACCCCCCGGTGCCAGCAATTAAAAGCTTCCCTGAATAAAAAAGGTCTTGAGGCCCTGCCTGGAAGACTTGAAAGAAGGAGCCGTTCCCAATTCCAGAGGCAGGGAGTTCCATAGGTGGGGCGCCACCTCTAAGAAGGCCCTGTTGTGGGCCGCCATTCTGCTTGCCTCTCCTGGTGGCGGCACAGTTGGGAGGGCTCCGTCTGATGCCCTGAGAGGGTTGTCTGGAAGGAGGCGGTCCCACAAATGCCCCGGACCCCAGCTGTAGAGGGCTGTAAAAAGTCGAAGTTGGCATTCTGAATTGAGCCTGAAAATGAACTGGCACCCCTCGCAGCCGCCAAAGCAACAGCCCGACTGAGCTGAACTGACGAGCCCCAGAGACCTCACAGGCAGCCACATTCTGCACATTCTCCTTGACCATTTGTGGGAATGAATCAGTGAAGCAAATGGTAAACTTTAAAGCCTGTCTGAGCCTCTCAGTTTAGCTCACTGGAGTTCATTTAGCAACTGATTTTGTAGACTCCTACCACTGAACAATCTATACGGAACAGAAGCCTGTGCTTTTTAGTTTAGTCAGTCATCATCTTTAAGATACCCACATGCCTCTGAACACAGTTCCGGCCAAGATGAGCAGCAGCAGCAGCAGCAGCAGTAGTGACAGCTCAGGCGCCCTCGCTTTGCAAAAATGGCCGGGAACAGTGCCGGGGTCCAGGCCACTGAAATGTTGATGCAAGCAGAGTAGCTGAAGAGGGAGTCCTAGGAGAGAGAGGAGCCGGGGGGGGGGGCGAGTGAGGTGGGTAGGTCAGCCTCACACCTGAATAGTGTGGGTGTGGCCACTTCTGCTCAACGACTTCAAATAACTGCGCTCTCTCTCTCTCTCTCTCTCTCTCTCTCTCTCTCTCTCTCTCTCTCT
>JAJKFI010000104.1:453927-472021 GCA_029204185.1 Lerista edwardsae | reverse complement strand
TCTCTCTCTCTCTCTCTCTCTCTCTCTCTCTCTCTCTCTCTCTCTCTTTTCAGGTAAAAGTGGTGTATTTGCAGCCTGAAGTCGCACAGATAGATCTGTACGTCCTCGGTCAGGCTGACCATTTCATTGGAAACTGTGTCTCTTCCTTCACTGCGTTTGTGAAGCGCGAGCGTGACGTGCACGGGAGGCCGTCCTCCTTCTTTGGGATGGACCACCCCCCCAAGCTGCGAGACGAGTTGTAGCCCGCGGAAGAGGGAAGGCTGGGTGGGACCCAGGAGTGGATGCACAGCGGGGCTAAATGCCAGGTCCGCCTGCAGTCGCCCTCTGCGTGTGTGTGTGCGTGCGTGCGTGCGGCTGGCTGGACCTGGTGGCAAAGTCTGCAGATCCCTCCTGGTGCCGGTTCTGAGTGTGGTCTGAACGGAGGAGGAGGAGGGTGAGCGCCTTCCTGCTGGGCTGTTTGTCCTCTCTTGTGTCTGTTGGTGCTGTCTTAGTGTGCGGTTTTCTCACAACACTCTCTGCAGCCAGGAGTGTTAGGAACGTGAAGCCTCATTCCAGGCTGTGCAACAGATTGGCGTTTACCTCCTATGCTCCCGTCAGCAAAATGGACCAAATCGTTGCTGGAAAGTCTCAGAGAATGAATTTTCTCGTGTGTGATATATATTTTGGGAACTATAGAGGGGGCTAGTTGTACTAACTCTAGTACCCTCTGGGTCAGCAGTAGTGGCTGCAGGGACCCAGGCAGCCGGACTGCTGTGTATATAACGTATTTTTTTAACTTCTCATATCATGATAGGTCTTTAAAAGCAGTTTTGTATTTTATAAAAATGGCAGTCTAAACACTGTACACAGTATTTACATAGGGTGATGTTTTGAGATAAGGCAGCCCAAAAAATTGCGTTTTTTTAAAAAAAATACCGTAATCACTTTAAATACGTGCACTTTTGTTTAACATATTTACAACTTACTAGAGATTCTAGTGCGCCTCTTCCTGTTCAAATTTCTGTGTGTCAGCAATATCTCTGATACTGCAATCTAGCCCCTGTCTTGAAGTGGTTTTGTTCTTTGATTACAGAGCCCTTCGGTCTTTGAATTTCTGGTGTTCTTTTAGCATACTTTGAGCCAGTAGACGGCAAGTCACTGTGATGAAAGTGCTTTCATCTGCTTCCAAAAGCTTGGTGCAGCTTCTTCTGTTTTTATCTGAGCTATGTCCAATCAAGTACCTGTAGTATTTTCTTCAGAATAAACAGCAGCATCACCAAACAGTACCAGATGGTCAGATTCTCTAGTTTTTGTTGTTTCTTCATCATGGAAGATACGTAGTAGGTTTAAATAATTCCTGCATTTACTCCTCTGCATTGTTGCTGGGGTCTGTGAAGAACCCCAGTTGCAGATGAGGAGGATGGGGGACAGGGGATGGCAGTGACCACATCTGTGGTCAGCCAGATGGACCTTGGTAGCCTGTGGCCCAGTGCCCAAGGCATCACTTGGCTAATCCCTGCTGCTACCCAAGACCCAGATGCCTTCAGGGCTTTGTGTTAGCTTGTCCCCATCAACTGGGGACAAGCTAGAGGCAGGTTGCCCTGAACTTAAAGATTTCATAAAACCATCATAACTAATAGCCAGTCATAGACCTCTCCTCCAGGCATTTCTCCTGCCTGCTTGAAGTTCTGATGGTTGCAGTATTACGATTTCTATGGCACTAATAGAACAAGAGGCGATCTTGGGGGTAAGGGGCCTACAGAAGCTCCTGCCATAACAATCCAGCCCAAGGCAGCAAAAGTAAACAGTTACTCATCTGCAGTTTATCCGCAAGCACAGAAGTATTAGAATAATGTGCTTGATGGGCTGGATAAAGGGCTACCCAACCCAGCAATCTCCTCCCACCAGTAGCCAGCCTGAAACCTTTATAAGCCAGAGAAATGGAGAAAACAACTTCTCCTTGTTGCCTCTTCCCACCACCTTGTGCGTAAAGTTATTCTTTATAAAGTTATACAGTACTTGCCACTGGAGGTTCTGATTAACTAATACAGATAATGACCATTAACAGAGCTATCCAAGAATTTATCTAATCATTGTTTAAAGCCCAGTAAACTAAAGGTCATCATCACCGTACCTTGTGATACCAAATTCTGTACAATTTATTATTGTGCTGTGCAAACAGCTTTCTTTTGTCAGGTTGAACTAGTGGGCAATCCTTACATAATGAGAGGTGGAACAGATTTTCCTTTACCCCAGTGGTTCCCAAACTATGGATTGGGACCCACCAGTGGGTCCCAAGCCAATTTCAGGTGGGCCCAAAACACCTAGAGCAGCCATATTGAAAATATGGGAAGATGAGACACTGGAACTGTGTGGTTGTTTTGCTTGTGTCGAGGTTGCAAGTAGGCTTTTTTCTTTCTGATTCACTTTGCTGTTGGAAAATGGCTGAGAAATAACCCAACTGTTTGCTGCATTCTCAGGAAAGTGGCAAGCTCTGGCGTCACAACGACGGCACTTCTGGCTGTGACGTCCCTTCCGGTGGGTCCCGGACAGCTTGTCATTCTAAGAAGTGGGTCCCGGTGCTAAAAAGTTTGAGAACCACTGCTTTACCCCATTTGTAATTTTATGAACGACAAAACTTGTAGCTTGTGGAAAAACTGGTGTGTGTGTGTGTGTGTGTGTGTGAGAGAGAGAGAGAGAGAGAGAGAGAGAGAGGTTGGCAACACAGGTTTTTGAGAACATTTTTAATCAAAGGTGTTTTAGGTTCTGTCTTCGTCAGTAACACAGTGTAGAGATTTGAGTGAACTCTACAAGCCGACAGTCCAAAGAGCACTGAGCCTAATAGGATGCTCAGCAGAGTTGCACATGTAAGAAAATAGAGCAGGCTGAGTAGCACTGGCGGACACTACTTTATTGGAAGCCACTTTCTCCTCCCCATTGAAGCCCCCAAATCTCCTGAGAAGCCACGAGGGTGGAGAGGGTGGGAGGGGAGAGGGACAGGAGAGAATGGGGACGATGGTGGGTTCTCCTCCTGGTGCCTGAGTATTCCCGTCTCCCTCCACAGCCCCCTTCATCTCATGCCAGGGGCGGGGAGTCCTGACACACTGTTATCCCAGGCTGAGGCCATGGGGTGATAGGGCCGTATACTCAACAAAAAGTTCACAAGGTGGTTTACAGGCCAAGACCATAATATACCTATTATATCCAGGTTCTCGTTCTCCTTAAAAAAAAAAAATTACGACATAAAGCACTTTGTGAACTTTTCGTTGAAAAGTGGTATATAAATATTCCAAATAATAATTCTTAGAGTGAAATATTTCTTATAAATAGCCCAGGTCCAGAAACATTGTGGCAATGGTTGTGTCTGCAGCACTGTTTGGTGGCTTTTATGATTGAAATACGAACAACGTTCATCCAGTACTTGGTTGCTGCTTCATTTTCTTCCCAGTGGTAGAAATCTCTTCATTTTCCTCAAGTTTCTTTATTGGAGGTGGGGACATCAAGCAAGGATGCGATGCTTCTGGAAAATAATTCCAGGTGCATCTAAACATCTGGAACAACATGTTGCATCCAGTCAACTTTGGGAAAATAGGGTGTCATGATTCAGCAGACTTACATAGTGAAAGAACAAACACAGAAATATCTTTTACCCTTTGTAGCTGAAAAGAGCACAAGTCAAGTATTTTTATCATTTAGAAGCTCCTCTCTCCCGGCAGGGTCATATGATCTGAGATTTGCAGGGAGGGAGGGAGGAGCTCCCCAGTGATTCAGAGGAATAATTACAGCATCCCTCAGCATCCAATTCTGCTAAAGGTTACCATAAGCTTCTCAGCAGTATTGAGCAGAGTTGCGTCAGAGACTCATGGACCAGCTCAATGGAATGTGGGTTAATGCCCCCCTAAGCATGGCACTGCCCAGCCATGGAATAAATACAGTTTCAGCATGCAAAGAAAGCTTCAGTAAAGGAACACTTTTTTTTTGCTGAATTGACAGCAGTTTGCTGCTGTAGCTCAGTTAGCTGGTCACTGACATTTGAGTCAATGCCTGAGTTCATTGATCTTTGAATCACCTGTAATTACCGGAGTTGGAGGTTGTTGTTCAGTTGCTAAGTCGTGTCCGACTCTTTGCGACCCCATGGACCACAGCACGCCAGGCCTCCCTGTCCTCCACTAGCTTCCTGAGTTCGCCCAATTTCATGGTCATTGCTTCGGTGACACTCTCTAACCATCTCATCCTCTGCCGCCCCCTTCTCCTTTTGCCTTCGATCTTTCCCAGCATGAGGGTCTTTTCTAAAGAGTCCTCTCTTCTCATGAGGTGGCCAAAGTACTTGAGCTTCAGCTTCAGGATTTGTCCTTCCAGGGAGCAATCAGGCTTGACTTCCTGGAGGATTGACCGATTGGATCTCCTTGCAGTCCAGGGGACTCTCAAGAGTCTTCTCCAACACCATAATTCAAAAGCATCTATTCTTCGGCGCTCTGCCTTTCTTATGGTCCAGCTCTCACAGCCATTCATTGCTACTGGGAAAACCATTGCTTTGACTATGCGAACCTTTGTTGGCAGGGTGGTGTCTCGGCTTTTTATTAATTTCATGGCTGCAGTCACCATCTGCAGTGATCTTGGAGCCCACGAAAATAAAGTCTGTCACTGCTTCCATTTCTTCCCCTTCTATTTGCCAGGAAGTGATGGGAGTGGTTGCCATTTTGATGTAGAGCTTCAAGCCAATTTTTGCACTTTCCTCTTTTACCCTCATCTTTAGGTTCTTTAGGTCTTCCTCACTTTCTGCCATTGAGTTGGGGGGGGGGCTTAAAAAAATGTCTGACATTTCACAGAGCTTCTGCTTATCAGCTGTCAACATTAAATGAGCTGTAGATTACCTGGAGATTGATAGGAACACAGGCAAAGAGCAGAGACATGCCTAATGATTGTCTGGAGAACTATCATAGTTATCTAAAGGTGACATGCCCAAGAGGTATTTCAGCAGGTATTTCAGCAAGTTTCAATCACAGTGAATACAAAGCCTAGTCCCGGATCTTAAAGAAGGCCAAACTTTGAACTTTCAGTTTGGGCGGGGGGGGGGATGAACCTGCAAAATACAGTCCTGCAGCGCCCCGTAAAATAGTAACTTCTACGTTACCTGTTTATATAATTCCAGGGCAGTAATGATCATTCCATTTTTGAATTGTTACCAGTAAAAAAGATCAAAAAATGGTCCTAAATGATATACAGTACATGAATTACTTGCATTCGGTTGTTGCATTCATGCATTTGTAGGAAGAAATTTTAACCAGCACTAAAGTGCAAATGGAAGCCTGTCGGTAGGCTTTCAAATTCTGGGCACAAGAGTTGTGTTAAAATGTGCTAGATGCTAAAATACTTTGTCCATGTTGATCGCATGTGGGAGAAAATACCAATCTCTGCCTTCCTTGTAACTAATGAGCTAATACATGTGTTTGTGCCATTAATGATGCAGAGCTTGCAGGGGCCCAGCTATATTCACGTCCCCCGATAGGCGGAAGCTGGGCCTTTGGGTTTCCTGAAAACTGGGATGCAGCTCCCCAAGCCCTTCTGAATGACCAATTTATGTGGCTGGCTCAGGACAGGACAGCCGGGATGTTTGTGGGCTATGCATGATATACCAGAAGCCATAATTAGATTTTTTTAACACAAAAATGTACAGTGAATAACTTTGTATCTTTTTTACAATAAAAAAAAGCCTTTCTCTTGTTTCCGGCATCTTAATGTGCTTCTCTTAGGTTTGGCTTTTGCACATGTTTCATACTCTGCCTTTTCATGTAATACTGCTGAGATCTTGTCCAAATGGATTTTCCTTTTGGTGCAGTTTCTTAGTTTAGTCCAGCCCTTTTCAGCCACTGTGCTGCGGCTTTGCTGTAGGAATTTGGGGGCACATTATTTATTAGTAGGGCCCTTGGGGGATGTGAACCCCCAGCCAGCAGCGTGATGTGCCTCGTTAATTGTGAGTTTAGCATCAGTGTCCCGTGAAATGAAAAAAGGATGGAAATTGCCGTAGCCCCTCAGTGGCTGTGAGCCTGCTGCTACCTCCTCCGCAGCCAGACGTTTGCAGTCAGTTGTTCTGAGAGTGCTGGATTGGGTCAGTGCTGCAGTCATCCATTCACAGTGGAGTCCAACAAACTCCGACTGCTTTCATTCTGCTCTTCCTTCAGCTCAGACTCTCCCCCCACCTCCTTAATGGCCGCACAATCCTCCTGCTCAGCAGCTCCCGGACAGCATTCTAATAAGGCCTTGCACGTGATTTCAATAAAATGGAAGGAAAAGGTGGTGCACAGTGTGATGGTGAAGCAGTAGAGAAACTGCATAGAGCAAACAAAAGGCCATGGCAACAAACCAAGCACTGTGACTCTGAAGGCTTTATAGCCTCTGATGCAATTTCCTTGGTCTCTTCCCACAAAGCCTGAGGAAATGCATGAATCACAATTAAAATGCTTCCCATCAATATACTTTTCCTCTGGGCTTTTATAGGCGCCTGTTCACTTCTTGCTTTCTTGGCCAGGTCTTGCATAAATTATGCTGATGCCTCCCACATCCACTCCAGGAGAATTACATCAATGGGCACTAATGCCAAACTTGAATTCCTAGAAGCCGTGCTTGCACTGCAGGGCAGAGATCATGTGGGGCCATACTAATCCAAGTTGATAATACGGCATACTAATTATATCTTTATCTCCAAACATTCTCTACCCGGCTTTCTTGCCCCTAGGCAGTACAAAGCAGCTCACAGTAAAATAAAGCAGAGCACAGAACTGACAAATGAAATTTGCAGTGACTGGAGAGGGTGCAGGAATTGAGAAGCAAAACACTGGCTGTGCGCTTAGGTTCCAGCCTCGCTGGGTCAGGCAAAGGGCCCCTCTAGTCCAGCTTCCTGCATCTCACAGTGGCCTACCAGATGCCTCAGGCAGCGCACAAGACCACTTCCCTTGCACCTTTGGGTTCCTTCTGGGGTGACTGACAGACATGGCATCTGACAGAAACAGTCCCAGAAAGGGTACTTGCTGTCACCTGGAAGGGACAATCGAAAAAAGGGAGCTGCTTTTTCTTGTCCAGAATCAGCCAATCTACTAGTGAACCCTTAGCTCAGAAGCAGGTTGCTGTACACGCTGGGGAGCCAAGGCATCTGGCCAAACCCATCCACTCTGCCCCTGGAGTCACACAGCATGTTAGCCAACAGTGAGGGACATCGATCAGCCTGCTCTGAATGAAACATGGCCAAGAAACTTCAAAAAAAACACAAAAGTTTATTAGCAAGTGTTAGGAACTGTTTGACCAAACCAGGGCTCCAAATAGGAATGTCTGAACCCCCCCCCCCGCCCAGGCACCCAGCACTAAATACAAATACACAGGGAGAGAGAGACTGCAGTTTGAGTTTTCTTTACTGCAGTAGAGGGAGGGGCAAGACCGAAGTCCAAAACCACCTCTCCAAATAATATACAGTTACAGATAATATAGACCCTATCCCGGCAAAAAGTCCCTCCTCTGTTCACTCATTGGCTGAGTTACTAAGAGGTCACAATCTTTCCGTCCGCCTACAACATATGTTACATATGTTTCCTCCTAAATATGTACCCCCAACCTTCACACAGGTCGTATGTGTATTGAAATTAGTTACTGAGGCCCCGGGGCGGTCAAGTGAATATGCATCCCCTAACTAAGCATGCTATGGTGTTGGAGAAGACGCTCGAGAGTCCCCTGGACTGCAAGGAGATCCAATCGGTCAATCCTCCAGGAAGTCAAGCCTGATTGCTCCCTGGAAGGACAAATCCTGAAGCTGAAGCTCAAGTACTTTGGCCACCTCATGAGAAGAGAGGACTCTTTAGAAAAGACCCTCATGCTGGGAAAGATCGAAGGCAAAAGGAGAAGGGGGCGGCAGAGGATGAGATGGTTAGATAGTGTCACCGAAGCGATGAACATGAAATTGGGCAAACTCCGGAAGCTAGTGGAGGACAGGGAGGCCTGGCGCGCTGTGGTCCAGGGGGTCGCGAAGAGTCGGACACGACTCAGCAACTGAACAACAACAACCACTAGCTCTTCTGCAGTAGTGAAACACATGTGAATTGTTCCAACCACTTCACTTGTTGTCGTCGTCGTTCAGTCACTTAGACAATTTAATCAAAAGCCGAGACATCACCCTGCCAACAAAGGTTCGCATAGTCAAAGCGATGGTTTTCCCAGTAGCAATGTATGGCTGTGAGAGCTGGACCATATGAAAGGCAGAGCGCCGAAGAATAGATGCTTCTGAATTATGATGTTGGAGAAGACTCTTGAGAGTCCCCTGGACTGCAAGGAGATCCAATCGGTCAATCCTATGGGAAGTCAAGCGTGATTGCTCCCTGGAAGGACAAATCTTGAAGCTGAAGCTCAAGTACTTTGGCCACCTCATGAGAAGAGAGGTCTCTTGAGAAAAGACCCTCATGCTGGGAAAGATGGAAGGCAAAAGGAGAAGGGGGCGGCAGAGGATGAGATGGTTAGATAGTGTCTCCAAAGCAATGACCATGAAATTGGGCGAACTCTGGAAGCTAGTGGAGGACAGGGAGGCCTGGCATGCTGTGGTCCAGGGGGGCGCGAAGAGTCGGACACGACTTAGCGACTGAACAACAACAAATTAAGCATGCGCAATCTGAAGTTACTTTTTGCCTAAATTCTCTCCTAGGTCAGCTTGAGCAGCTAGTAACCAAAACATTTGCCTTTATCTGTTTTCGGCTGTCTGGTTCTTGCTTTCCTCGTGTAAACAACTACAGTAGCTTTTTGCAAAGCAAAGCATCTGCAGAACTGTTTGAGCTAACGGCTAATTGTGTCTGCCCCAAGACAAATCAGGGCCCTTCCTATCCCTTTTAGAAGTCTAAAAAGGGAAATTAGAAAAGGCTCAAATATAGTATTCAAAAGCAGGTGCTTGAAGTTAGACAAAAACAGGTCTGGAAATTTAGACAAAGTTGATTCCCTACATTGGAGGCAAATGAAAGAAAATCCTAATGCAGGCTACCTTGATACTTTTTTCCCTATCTAGATACTTAGTAGAAGTTTCCTTGCTTGGGTCCAGAGGAGCCTGACAGGCAATGTACAGGTATCTCTACAAAAGCTGGAAAAAACATGCTCACAATCCAGCCCTTCTTTTTATGGGATCTAGAGGAACAAATTCCTACCTTTCCCATTGGCTGCTGAAACAAATCCAGTTTCTCAGGACCTAACCAATGAACACGTGAGCAATAAGCCAGTAGATGCTATAGTCCACTGTCCAACAGGGCCATTTGTCAGCCCAAGTGGTGCTGTCAATCCGCATCCCTTAAAGGTTAACCCGCTGCTGTAGACAAGCAGGTTGCAATGGGCATGATGGCAAAGCTACCTAGACCAGTGATGGCGAACCTATGACACGCGTGTCAAAAGTGACACGCCAGCAATCGCCAACACCCAACAACAATTGAGATTTCTTTGTAATGATTTGATCTTTTGTAATGATTTTTAAATGATTTGTTTTTTTTAAATAAAATGAATAGCCTCACACATGATTGGACTATATTTTTTAAATCTCTCTATATAAAGAACGTGTGTGTGTGTGTGTGTGTGTGTGTGTGTGTGTGTGTGTACACACATATATTCCGCATAGGCTCCGCAACGCCTGGAGCGATTGGCACCAAACCCGGCACGGGCATACCTTGGGGCCTGGCAACAAACGCTGCGGGGGTCAGGCCCCACTTGCACCCTTCGGGGTGGGGGTACGGGGCCCCCCACATGAAAACGCTTGAAAATGGTCGAAATTGGCATCGAACCTAATTTCCAGGGTCGCCGGGATGAGTGATGACACTCCCGACGCCGTTGGAGTCCGGGTTTGGCCCCCCCTCGGTGTGGGGGGCGAGAAGGGCTGCAAAACAAAACGTCTGCCATGCCCTGCTGGAACGCCTGGAGCGAGGTGCACCAAACTCGGCACACACATGCGTTGCAGCCTGGCAACAAATGCTGTGGGGGTCAGGCCCCCCTAGCGCCCCTAGGGGTGGGGGTATGTGGGGGCCCCCGCATGAAAACAGTTGAAAATGGCCAAAATTGGTGTCAAACCTAGTTTCCAGGGTCGCTGGGATGAGCGGCGACACTCCTGATGATGTTGGAGTCCGGGTTTGGACCCCCTTCAGCGTGGGGGGTGAGAAGGGGTACAAACAAAATGTCCGCCATGCCCTGCTGGAACACCTGGACTGATTGGCACCAAACTCGCCACACACATGCCTTGCGGCCTCGCAAAAAACACTGCAGGGGTCAGGGCCCCCTACCGCTCCTGGGGGTGGGGGTACGTAGGGGCCCCGACATGAAAATGGTCGAAAACGGCCGAAATCGGTGTCGTATCCTTAGTTTATGGGGCCGCCAAGACAAGGGGTGACGCTCCCGACGCCGTTGGAGTCCAGGTTCGGCCCCCCCCTCGACGTGAGGGGCGAGAAGGGGTTTGAAACAAAATGTCCACCATGCCCCGCTGGAACGCCTGGAGCGATTGTTACCAAACCTGGCATGCGCATGCTTGGCGGCCTAGCAGCAAACACTGTGGGGGTCAGGCTCCCCTAGCGCCCCCGGGAGCGGGGGTGCGCAGGGGGCCCCTCGTGAAAATGGTCAAAAACGGCCAAAATCGGTGTTGGATCCATAGTTTCGGGGGCCGCCAAGACGAATGTCAATGCTCCCGATGCCGTTTGAGTTCAGGTTCGGCCCCCGTCGGCGTAGGGGGCGAGAAGCGGTGTGAAACAAAACATCCACCATGACTCGCTGGAATGCCTGGAGCGATTTACACCAGTATGCTTTATGGTCTGGGGACAAACACTGCGGGGGTCAGACCCCCCTACCAGTGGTGTCATTCAAATGATTTAGGAACAGGAACTCACTTTTGAGTTCAAATTCAAAAGCTGAAAAAAAACAAAACAAAAAAAAACCCCCAGAAGCAGCCACAGAGCCCGTTAGGATCCAGAACGCCCGTTCTGGTCCGTTCCCCCTGAATGACAGCACTGCCCCCTACCGCCCCCAGGGGTGGGAGTGCATAGGGGGCTCCATGTGCAAATGGTCGAAAACGGCCGAAATCGGTGTCAAATCCGTTGTTTCAGGGGGCGCCGAGACAAATGGTGACATTCCCGAGGCCGTTTGAGTCCACATTTGGACTTGGGATAATTTGTTGCCTCGGCAACGCCAGGTAAAAAAAGCTAGTCTATATATGTAAAGAAGAACGCGCGCGTGTGTGTGTATGTATATTCCGCATAGGCTCCGCAACACCTGGAGCGACGTGCACCAAACTCGGCACGCACATGTCTTGCGGCCTGGCGACAAACACTGCGGGGGTCAGGCCCCCCTAGTGCCCCCAGGGGTGGGGGTACGCGGGGTGTCCCATGTGAAAACGGTTGAAAATGGCCAAAATCGATGTAATGTTGAATCTGTAGTTTCGGGGTCGCTGGGATGACCGGCAACACTCCCGACGTCGTTGGAGTCCGGGTTTGCCCCCCCCCTCAGCGTGGGGGCGAGAAGGGGTGCGAAACAAAACGTCCGCCATGCCCTGCTGGAATGCCTGGAGTGACACTCGGCATGCATACACGTTACAGCTTGGCGACAAACACTTCGGGGGCATGACCCCCTTGGCGACCCCAGGGATGGGGGTGCGCAGGGGGCGCCACCTGAAAATGGTCGAAAACGGCCAATATCAGCATCAAATCTGTAGTTTTCGGAGTCGCCGAGACGAGCGACGACACTCATGACGCCGTTGCAGTCCGGGTTAGGTCCCCCTCGGCATGGGGGGTAAGAAGGGGTGCAAAACAAGATGTCCGAAATGACTGACATTACTGTCAAATCCACAGTTTTCTGGGTTGCTAAGCTGATTGGTGATAGTCCCCATGACATTTGTTACCCGGGCAACGCCGGGTAACAAAAAGCTAGTAAATGAGTAATATAAGTAAATAATTTGTTGGAGGTGGCGAGTGACACTCCAACAGAGTCAAGTTAAGCATTTTTGACATGGCAGACCTAAAAGGTTCGCCATCACTGACATAGACAGACGAGTCAGCTCCATACTGTACAATCAGAGGCTTTCCATATGGGTGAAGGGCTCTCTTTTCTTATAAAAACAATAAAAGCAACCGCAATGTAAGAACATGCAAAGAGCCCTGCTGCATCAGGCCAAAGGCCCATCTAGCCCAGCTGTACAAGTGGCCCACCAGATGCCTCAGAGAGCACACGAGACACCAAGATGCCTGTATCCTGTGGCCAGTCCCCTGCACCTGGCCTTCTGAGGTCGTCTGCTTCTAGAACCAGGAGGCTGTGTACCCATCAAGGCTTGTAAACTGTGATGGACTTTTCTTCTACAAATCAGTCCAATGTCCTTTTAAAGGCATCCAGGCCAGACGCCATCACCGCCTCCTGTGGCAAGGAGTTCCACAGACTAATTACACGAGGGGTAAAAAAAAGACTCGGGCGCAGGCCGGAGGACTTCAGCCTCGCCAAAGGCCTCCCTCCCTCCGCCTCACGTGGCTTCGCTTCGCGCGGACCTGCGCCTGCGGCTGAGTGCACCGCCCGCCCCCCGGCCAGGGGGCGTGGCCTGCCGGCCTGCCACTCAACCCCGTCCCACCCCCTTCCCGCGATTCCCCGGATGCCGCGGCGCTCCTGCGGCGGAGAAGGGGCGGCGCCCGTTGTCAGGGAAGGGCGCGGGGAAGCCGGGCCCGTTGCCACGCCACGGCCGTTGCCAAGGAAGTGATGGCTTGGGGGCGGGCGGCCGCGTTGCCAAGGAAGTGAGTGCTGGCCGCGGCGGCAGGGTTACCCCCTCCCTCCCTCCCTCGCCGTATCCGGTGCTGCCGCTCCCGCAGCGGCGGCGGCAGGAGGGGGGGCGGCTCCATGGTGACGGCGCAGGTGAGTGGGCCTGTGCGAGGGGCGTGTGTGCCGGGCGCGCGCGCGCGGCCGTGAAGGACGGGGGCGCGCGAGGGGCGGGCTGTCATCCCCCCCGCGACCCCCCAGGGCTCGGGCACGTGATGGGCCTGCCCGTGAGAGGGCGCGCGCGGCGGACGCCGGAGGAGGTCCCCCCGCCCCAAGGCCATCCCCCCCCCGCTTGCCACTCGGTCGGGGCTGGGCGGTCTGATCCTGCCCCGGCCCCTGCCTCCAAGGCGCCCGCGCGGCGTCGCTCCCTGAGCCGCTGCCATCCGCACCCGTCAGAAGGTGCAGCGCCCGAGCCTGGGTGTGCCGAAGGGCGTGGAGAGGGGATGCGACTCGGGCTCCGCACTCGCTCCGCTGCACGCGCTGCCTTTGGGCTTTTTCCTCGGGCGCGGAGGCTGCTTTGGTGGCTCAAACGGCGCCCCCCGGCCTGCTTGTGTGAGGGGGTGCAGTGGGGACAGCCGCACTTGACACTGAGTGTGGGGAGAGGTATCGGGACACCTAAAAGGAAATGCTTTAATCCGTGGAATTCCTTGCCACAGGAGGTGGTGATGGCGCCCAGGTGCCTTCAAAGGACAGGTTTCTGCAGGAAAAGTCCATCGCAGGCCATATAATAGCCCATGATGGGTGGTGCAACCCCCTTACGTTAGAAGTAGGCTGCCTCAGCATGCCCGGTGCAAGGGAGTGGCCACAGGATGCAGGCATCTTGTTGTCTTGCGTGCCTCCCTAATAATGCAGCTGGTGGGCCGCTGCTGTGAGATCCAGGAAGCTGGACTACGTGGGCCTCTGGCCTCATCCTGTGGGGTTCCTCCTTTGTGTCAGGAAGGGGAGTTCAGGCTCTGTCCACATACTGTGTGTAGACCACCCTATAGAACGGATCCAGACCTCTTTTTTATGTAAAATATTAGTACTCCCCAGCTGTGTCCCATATGCTGCCCTTTGCTTAGAAACCGGCCAATCTCTGTCAGAAACACTAGCATGGCTTCAGATATTTCAGTTTTGATTGAGAGAATATTACAACTCAGATAACAACAGCCTGATTTACCGTCTCCTCTCAGACTCTGTTCCACCTACTGGTTCCACTGAACGTGGGGGAAAAACTAAATAGATGGGAATTGATATTGTCTCATTGGGAGTACGAAGCCAAATCGAGGCTTATCGTATGATCAGAACTAGAATCCTGGACATAGAGCGACAGGAGTTTAAGGGCGCTGCTAACAAATCTTGCTCTCTGCTGCACTTAGGCAGTCCAATTAAGCCAGGCCAATTGGCCAGATTTTTCTACCTAGAATGTCCACAGGAACAGCGTGCATACTCACTGGCAAGGTGTCATGTTATGCCTTTGGTCATACTGTATGGCAGGTATAAAGGGATTCCTCTTGCCGAGAGGAGATGAGTCTGTGAGTTGGGCAGTGTGGAAACACTTGCCCACATGGTGCTATGTTGTCCTCTTCATGGTGGCCCTCTAAAAGAATATCTTGATCTGCTGTGAGAAAAAATGGGGAATTGGCCTGATTCAGGTAAAGTTAGAATATTATTAATCACAGAGACTCACGAGACCCTAAAGAGTGTTGCAACTTATTTACTTTTAAGTCCTGAGAAAATAGTCTCCCTGCCTTTGGATTTTTGAGAAGTGAGTGGTCCCATGCTTTAGGGTGTTTGTTTGATGTTCTACATATTATGTATTGCTATGCCAATAAAGGTTCCTGAACTAAAACTAAACATACTGTATGTACACATATCATATGCATCAAGATGCAATTCTATGTACACTGAAGTAAGCGTCCTTGAGATCAGTTTGGCCTGCTTTTTGCGTAATGGGCATAATAATTCGTTGGCCATAATGTATGCAAATAGAAGTCAGCACCCTAGCCTTTCAGATTTGGCTGTTTGAGCGGCTTCTCCATTGCCATACAAGTATACACATGAGATTGGCATTATGCTTACTACTCCTGTATGCAAAGACTGGCCTGCATTATCTTGCCTACACTTGTCATAATTCAAAGGAGGGAGCTGCAAAAGTGCTTCAGTTAAAGATCAGAATAGGAAGGTGCTTGCCTTTCTCGCCTTGGGTAGAGGAAGGAGCTTGATTCTCCAACTGGAAAACCAAATTTTTTTCACTGGCATATCTGTCTGAATGCTTGTTTTACAGAACCTGTTATGTGTTTTGTGACATTACTGTATGTCTAGTGCCATGTACCTGTATTTCTGAAGAGTTATGATTCTTTGTGAAACACAGCACCCCGGACAAAAATAGATACTGATTTTCACAGTTGAATATCTATAGTGTTCCTTTTCAACCAACACTTGGCAGTCTGTAAAGGTTTTGGGAAGAGAGTAATATAAGGAGATTTGCCTTGTTGCCTTTCTGATGATCATAAGAAAAACAAAATTGATTAGGATCATACTTTTTGATGGGCCATCTGTAGATATGGGAAGTTGCAAAAACAAGGGGTGACTAAACCGTTTTCATATGTACAAGAACATAAGAAGAGCCCTGCTGGATCAGGCCAAAGGCCCATCTAGTCCAGCTTCCTGTATCCCACAGTGGCTCACCAGAAGCCTCAGGGAGCATTCAAAGCAACCAGATACTTGTATCTCGTTGCCATTCCTTTGCATCTGGCATTCTAAAGTAGCCTGTTACCTTTGCACCACCCCCAAGGAAGACACCAGAATGAGGGTGGGGTTTAACTTTATTAAACATAAGTGTAAATCATGAAGCCAACTGCACACCCATCCCTCCCTCCCCAGTCTGGGGTTGGCAAAAAAAACCTGCCAGCCATCGCCAATTTGGATGACAGAAAAAAATTCCTACCTGGCCTTCATGATGAGTGACCAGCTAATTTCAGACTGGACATTACCATCATAGCTTGTAGCCTGCGATGGAGGTTTCTTCCATAAATCTGTCCAATCCCCTTTTAAAGGCATCTGGGCCCAACACCATCACCACATCTTGTGGCAAGGAGTTCCACATACTAATTCTGTATCCAGCCTTATTCTGTAACAAATGCTTGAGAGTTAGCTCCTTTTCCATTTGTTCTGATGCTCTGTATAACTGCACAATAGATATTGACCCTAGTAAAAAAAAAATCCTTACATGTTGTATCATGCTGATGATTTCATTATTTTTTGTGTAGCTGGCTGTGATTATTATTTTTTATAAGATGGAAGCATCTGAGAAAGTTGGAATGTGGAGATATTTTTTTTAGGTAAGGGCAATCCTATACAACTTTTCTGTGCTTGTGCAGCTCCCAAGGTAAGCACACAAATGTTCCCTTACCTTGAGGAGGCCTCCACAATTGCCCCACCACTGCAGAATACAGTGAATACCTCATTGGCATGGCTGCATTTGTTCAGGAAAGTTGGCAGGGATTTGGCTCTAGGTGTGTCAATAGTATTGTATACACTGTATCAAGCTGTGCTAAGGATAACGAACAGAAAGGAGAAGTCAGTCATCCCTAATTCTGAGGCTCTGCTTCCCTAAAGGAAGATGTTCGCAACTGCAGTCTTTCCCAGCCTATAGAGCTGAGATGTGCAGCTGTGCGCATAATTTCTGGCTTGTTTTTATAACATTGTAAGCCACCACGAGTTCCCAAAGGGAGGAATCAATCAATCAACAGTATTTATATACCACTTTTCAAGTTCACAAAGCAGTTTACAGGCTAATGATAAAAATAAGTGGCTCCCTGTCCCCAAAGGGCTCAAAATCTTAAAAAATGCAGACCACCACCCGCAGCCGTCACTAGAACAGACACTGTGCAACGGTGAAGAGGGTCAATTAATAAACGTTCTTCACTTATGGTGAAGATAGCAGGTGATACAGAAATCAGTGATACCAGGTGAAGAATAATTTAAAAAATTGCTTAAGGAATATGTTTTGAAAGTACTGTCAAGACAATGTTAGAATGAAAAATGTTCAAAATATCATAAGTGGAAAGTCCCTTCTTTGAAAACAAAAGAAAGTGCTGAATCATTCTGTTGGTTATGCCAGGGCAGAGAGGGTCTTGAGCACTTTAAAAACGGAAAATCTCATGTATCTGAGAGGCAGGGGTGTATCTTTGGGTGTCTGGATATCACAAAGATCGGGGAAGTGATAAGGCAAATAAAAACCCATGTTAATAATATTTTCCTGGAGGTTTAATTTGTGATGTGCTCTCTGTTTATTATTAATGTAGTTTCAAATTTTTAATAATACCTGATGGCAGAGCTTTGTTTTTCACATTTAGAATACACTTCATCTAATAAAAGTATACGGTAAACATACCTTGGGAAATCTGCTGAGAGAGCAAAACAAGCAAAATTACCCACTTGTTGGGTAGAATAACTGAAAGAGTGAAGTGATGAAAAAAACTGAAATTGCATCTGCAAATACCTGACAGATGTCAGTAGCAAGGATGGAAAATGTTTGCTCTTTCAAGCTGTGTGCACTTGCATTCCAGCCTTCAGGGACAGGGTGGGGTTCCTTGTTTGGGGCTATTGACATGAAATTAAGGACAGTCCCAGAATATCTCCAATAGGTACCCATCTTGTGTGGGCTCACTGGCTCTGGTGGCCAGTTGAACTAATTGGTCTCTTCCATTTCTGACCTCTGAAATTCTCTGATGATTGAGCTGCCACATTAAGTTATTTCAGAATGTACCAGCTCTTATTTTTCAGGCATGACTTCATTCTGCACTTCAAGAAAACAGGATTTGAATGGCTTCCCATATTCTGTGCTGTAGCCAATTGAAAATGCAATTCAAAGCTCAGAGTGTAGTGGATTAGAGTCAGTTTGGGATCTGGCCAAATTGCTTTGAGTTTCATAAGAGTGAGTGCTGTTTATGGACAGGGTTGTGACATAAAGGAGGGCAACTTATTCAGCACCGAGGACTGTAAGAGCTTGTAAGCTGCAGGTAAATTGAATATTTTGGCTCATGCACTTAATGCGGTGTGTGTTGATGCAAGTCAGAACCTGCTTCATAGGTATGTCCTGTTTGATGGAAGGGAGTTTCTGTATGGCTGCTAGTGTGTTTATGGGGTTTTTCAAGGGGAACTTTGCTTTTTCAAGCTAGGGTAGGGCTTGCATCTTAGGGCCTTTACTGGGGTTTCTTCCCATGGTTGGTGCATCAGGCTCTTTCTTTTTTTCACCCACAACTTTTTCCATTTCTTCTTATGACACATTATTACATTTGTTTACGTTGAAACGCATCTGCCATTTGGCTGCCCATTC
>JAJKFI010000104.1:376716-453527 GCA_029204185.1 Lerista edwardsae | reverse complement strand
GAATGGGCAGCCAAATGGCAGATGCGTTTCAACGTAAACAAATGTAAAGTGATGCACATTGGGGCCAAAAACCAAAACTTCACCTATAGGCTAATGGGTTCTGAGCTGTCTGTGACAGCTCAGGAGAGAGATCTTGGGGTGCTGGTGGACAATTCCATGAAGGTATCGACCCAGTGTGCGGCAGCAATTAAGAAAGCCAATTCCATGCTCGGGGTAATTAAAAAAGGGGTTGAGAATAAAACAGCCAATATTATCATGCCATTGTACAAAGCAATGGTAAGGCCGCACCTGGAATATTGTGTCCAGTTCTGGTTGCCGCACCTCAAAAAGGACATAGTGGAGCTGGAAAAGGTGCAGAAGAGAGCGACAAAAATGATTACGGGGCTGGGGCACCTCCCTTATGAAGAAAGACAGCAGCGTTTGGGGCTCTTCAGTCTAGAAAAAAGGCGCCTGAGGGGGGACATGACTGAGACATACAAAATAATGCACGGAAGGGATAGAGTTGATAGAGGGATGTTCTTTTCCCTCTCTCACAACACCAGAACCAGGGGGCATCCGCTAAAACTGAGGGTTGGGAGAGTTAAAACAGATAAAAGGAAGTACTTTTTTACCCAGCGGGTAGTTAATCTGTGGAACTCCTTGCCACAGGAGGTGGTGATGGCATCTGGTCTTGATGTCTTTAAGAGAGGATTAGACCGATTTCTGGAGGAAAGATCCATTGTGGGCTATAGGCAATGATGGATTGTGCAACCTCCTTACAAAGGTGGTGGGCTACAGGTACCGGGTGTAAGGGAGTGGCAACAGGATGCAAGCATCTTGTTGTCTCCTGCCTCCCTGGGGCACCTGGGGTGGGCCGCTGTGAGATTCAGGAAGCTGGACTAGATGGGCCCTTGGCCTGATCCAGCATGGCTCTTCTTATGTTCTTATGTTCTTATTATAGATATGTACAGTAGGCTGCTAATCTAGGCACAACTGAGAAATCTTATAGCTGTCTTATTTTTCCAGTGATCATTAAGAACTTAAGAAGAGCCCCACTGGATCAGGCCAAAGGCCCATCTAGTCCAGCTTCCTGTATCTCACAGTGGCTCACCAGGTGCCTCAGGGAGCACATGAGACAACAAGATGCTTGCATCCTGTTCCCACTCTCTTGCACCTGGCATTCTGAAGTAGCCTACTATTTATGTAAGGAGGTTGCCCAACCCATCATGGCCTATAGCCCACGATGGACTTTTCCTCCAGAAATCTATCCAGTCCCCTTTTAAAGGCATCTAGGCCAGATGCCATCACTACCTCCTGTGGCAAGGAGTTCAATAGCTTAATTACCTGCTGGGTAAAAAAAGTATTTCCTTTTATCTGTTCTCACTCTCCCAACACTCAATTTCAGTGGATGCCCCCTGGTTCTGATATTGTGAGAGAGGGAAAAGAACATCCCTCTATTGGCTCTATCCCTCCCATGCATAATGTCTCAATCATGCACCCCCCTCAGGCGCCTTTTTTCCTGACTGAAGAGCCCCAAACGCTGGAGTTTTTCTTCATAAGGGAGGTGCCCCAGCCCTGTAATCATTTTTGTCGCTCTCTTCTGCACCTTTTCCAACTCCACTATGTCCTTTTTGAGATGTGGTGACCAGAACTGTACGCAGTACTCTAGATGTGGCCTTACCATTGATTTGTACAGTGGTATAATAATGTTGACTGTTTTATTCTCAACCCCTTTTTTAATTACCCCCAAGCATGGAATTGGCCCAGTTGCTGCCGCACACGGGGTCGACACCTTCTTTGAATTGTCCATCAGGACCCCAAGATCTCTCTCTTGAGCTGTCAGACAGCTCAGAACCCATTAGCCTATAGGTGAAGTTTTGATTTTTTAGCCCCAATGTGCATCACTTTACACTTGTCTATGTTGAAATGCATCTGCCATTTGGCTGCCCATTCCCCCAACTTGGAGAAGTCCTTCTGGAGCTCTTCACAATCCCTTCTGGTTTTCACCACCCTGAAAAGTTTTGTATCATCCGCAAACTTGACCACCTCGCTACTTACGCCAGTCTCCAGGTCATTTATGAATGAGTTGAAAAGCATCGGCCCCAAGACAGATCCTTGTGGCACTCCACTTTTCACTTCTCTCCATTGTGAAAATTGCCCATTGACCCCCACTCTCTGTTTCCTGGCCCTCAACCAATTCTGAATCCATAAGAGGACTTGCCCTCTTATTTCCTGACTGTGAAGTTCCTCAGCAGCCTTTGGTGGGGCTGCTGAAAAATGCCATCTGAAAAATCCAGATATATGATATCCACAGGTTCACCCACATCCACGTGCCTCTTGACCTTTTCAAAGAATTGTAAAAGGTTTGTGAGGTAAGACGTACCCTTACAGAAGCCATGCTGACTTTCTTTCAGCAACACTTGTTCCTCTACATGTTTTAGGATTTTATTTTTGATGAAACTTTCCACCATTTTACCTGGAACAGACATTAGGCTGATTGGCCTGTAGTTTCCAGGGTCCCCTCGATTTTATTTTCATTGCATAAAATCATACATAGTACTCTGTTATTTAATACAGAATAAGCTGAAAAAATCATTTTCTTTGCACTATTGTGTATTTTAGATCTTACATTGTGAACTGCCTTCAGCATTTGCTCCAGCAAAGGAAAGGCAGGATACAAATAATTAAATAAAGCAGATTAAAAACCCCATTTCCTGTTGGTAAAGACCTACCTTATAAAAGAACTCTCTATTTAATGAACCTTGATTTTACAGCGTTCAGAAATACTGTAATGGATGCTATCTGCTTCATTAAAAACTAGTCATATGTTGCATGCAAATTGTCATAAATTCATTCAGATTTGACACACTTTCAGCATAATTGGACATCCCTTCTTTAGTCCATTAAATTGAGATTCACTATAGCTGCAAACCATAGGCCCATCTGGCCCAATTGTGCATGCTGTAACAATGGCTTTCCAAAGATGAATATTGATGTTATTCCCAGCCCTATTTCCAGAGGCCCTTTAATCAGAGATGCTGATGTTTGAACCTGAAATTTCCCAGCCGCGTAGCATGTGTGCTACCACAGAGTAAGAGCCTTTCTAACACCTTTTGAATGAAGAGAATCTTCCCTTATTCCATTCATTAACCAGCCTTACTTTCAGCATGTCAGGGTAGCTAATAAGGGAAATTCGATCTGAATTAAGTGTTCACAACTCTGCCTACAGAGGTATCCAACACATCTTCCAGCTTTCACCATAAGCTCATGTTTATGTTTTCCTCAAACTTGTACTTTCAGCACACATGGAGAACAGATACAGGTCCTGGAAGATTCACCAGAGCTCAGAACATGTCACGGCACGGTGAAGTTGTATGCTGGAGGAACTGTAGTTCAGTGCTTTGCATGCAATAGGCCCTAGGCCTAGTTCCTTGGTGGCATCTCCAGGGAGGGCTGGGAAAGAGCTTCTCCACCTGGAAACCTGGAGCCCTGCTGCCAGTCAGAGTAGACAACACTGGGCTAGACAGACTGATGGTTTAAGCCCCAGCAAAAGGCGACTTCCTGTGTTCACTGTGGTGCCCTGAGTCTTTTACTTTGCTCTCTAATTCCCACAGAAACCCTTAGTTGTTGGGAAATCCAGTGTAGGTGATGTCGGTTGCTTCTGTAGATAACCTCAGGCTTGTATGTAAGGATGCGAGCAGGGGCATGTCGTGCGTGAAGGTGGATTACATTTTTTACTGAAGTTGCAGTGAGCCCTGCCTAACTTGGAGCTATGAGATTGTCAGCATCCATTTCTAGCAGGAGCACTGGAATGGAAATATTTCTTTAGCTTGCTGATTCTTCTGTCGTTCTGGTTATAATGACCTTCCAAGTATATAGATGACTATAAAATGAGAAGAATAGTAAAGTGCTACTAAACTGCTTGATTTATGTCACTGGTCTTCAATTGCTAGAAAATTGTGGCTCATGAACAGCATCATCAATTCCTACTGATATGTTCTAGTGTTAGACTTGACCTTGAAAAATTCCTGGTAAGTCCTGCAGTCCTGGTAAGACCTGCCATAGATTGAGCTGTGCATATGATCTGATTGATTGTGATGGCAAATTTAACTACGTTTTAAAATGTGTGCTTTTTAATCAATGAAAAGTGGCATGTAAATATAGCAAATAAAATAAATAACCTTTAGAGTGGGTTGAAATAACAACTGCACCAGTTTAACACCTCTTCCTTTGGCTTTATCCTGCCATCATGAGACATCCCAGGACACAGCTCCAGTTGAACAGCAAAAAAGTCTGTTTTTCTTCCTGCAGTAACTGCTTTTGCCGGTATGTTCCCTCACGATCTTGTAGGCTGTGAGGGTGCAGAGCACTAAGCTAATCCTGAAATGAGCTTCAGCTAGAGGCATCTAGCTGGGGAAGCAAGAACAAATGCTCACTAAAAGGGTGTGAGCTTGTCACAGGACCTGGGGTAGTTCTTAGGAAATGCAAGGGGCAGAAGATTTAGTTGAGAGGGTTAATGCCTCCGTTTGCCTGAAGATAAGAGCTGAAGATCTGAAGGTCGCCAGCCGGAAGTCTCTGTAAGCGGCAGACCTCGTTAATTGCGACTGATTAACAGCTGAGCTTTGGCTGCCTTGTGTGAGGGGGAGTTGTGCCGAAGTCAGCTGCTTCTCTGGTGGGAGCAGGGAAGCCGTTTATCAGCCAGCAAGAAGACAAACTGGTGGCCAGAAAGAAGGGCTAAATCCAGAAAGATCCATCTGTATGTGTGTAGTTCTTGAAAGATAGAACATTTCTGTATAAATTGTAAAAACCTTTGGGTTTCTGAATAAAGTCTGCCCATGTAAACCGCCTTGAGTTATAGTCATCAGAGAAATCTGGTGACCTAAGAAAGGCGGTATATAAATCCAAGTATTATTATTATTATTGATCTAGCGGCGTTTGAGCTCCACTGAGCCCCTTCAATAAGATGATTGTCAAGTGACATTGACAGTCAAGTGACATGTCACCCTCTCAAGTAACATTGTAACGGTGTAGGCAATTTAGGGTGGAGCTACTTGTGAATGGCCTGGCATTGTGCCTTCCCTGGTGGGGACTTTCATTGTCTGTGTCCTTCTCTGAAACAGGTATAGCTATGAAACATGACGAAGTGTGTCATCACGCATCCTGTCCACAGGAGCAGTAGCCAATAAAGTGGATTAGGTGAGTAACGTGAAGTGCAATAATGTCATGTTTTGTGCCTTCCAGTATTATAACTTATGGGAAGAAGGAGACAGCGGGCTTGGTGTTCAAGGTCAGCAACACATTCTCTGTAACACTGTTATAGAGTTTCTGTAGTTTCCAGGCAATGCTGTGTCCCTTTAAGTTTTATTATGCTATTAATTAATGAAGATGACTTAAAGCCATTTTAAGGGGGGGCACGCGCACCCACACACAGAAATGCATTAGGGCAGATTTCCATAGCCTAATATTTAAGAGATCCTGGAAAGCATGTTTAATTTCGGGATCAGGATGCTAAGTGCTGCCTCATCCTTGTTCTTCCAAGAAATCCCATGTTTCAGGGTTTGTGAAACTGATCAGATTAGCATCAGTTTACTTACCGTACTTTGTTGTATAAGGGTTGTACACTTATAACCTTTTATATAGTTGACTGAAGTGATGAAAAGTATTGATGGGGCAATCCTTGGGCATCACAGTCTCAGTTTACTTGCGCTTAGATTTTGTCAGGCCAACCTGCCCCTTAGTGGCTAATGGAAATAACATGAAACAATCTCATATATTCCACCCAGAGGTCTTTCAATGGCAAGAAAGTGATGGGCTGCTGAAGTAGAAATGGTCAAGGTCAGTTTTCAGGCATTTAGAAGCACAAGCAGCAAAAGCTGGCAGATGGGGAAAGAAAGGACATTGATAGGAATGTCATTGATTTCTACTTTGCTAAAACAGGAAGATTTTTGACCTTGCATTTTGCTGCATCATCATTCCCTTCCAAGGCAAAGTGAGAGGACAAAGTGGGTGAACCTGTTGATGTTGTATACCTGGATTTTTCAGAAGGCATTTGACATCTAGAGAATGAAGATGTCTACAGTATATGAATAGAAGAGTACCGTGAAAACCCCTGTGGGGGTTATGAGAGCCTGCCTTTGTAAAACACCTGGAATACGTCTGATGGAGATCTGATGAGAAAGGCAGTATATACTGTAAATACTGTAGTAGTAATAACAACAACAAAGGCTCCTGGGAAAACACAGTCAGGGAATAAGTGGACGGGCCCCTCCTATTATTGATTAGGAATTGATTGGGCAGGAAATGGGCATTTTTCACAAAGGAGAGAGGTGAGAAGCGGTGTGTTCCAAAGATTGGTCTTGGCACTGATGCTTTTTAGCTTGTTCATAAATGACCTGGAGGTGAGGATAAGTAGCAAGGTGGTCAAGTTTGCAGATGACACTAAACTTTCCCAGGTAGTGAAATCCAGAAGGATCTCTCTAAACTGGAGAAATGGGCATCAAACTGGTAGATGCACTTCAATGTAAGTAAATGTAAAGTGACATACATTGGGGCAAGAAATCAGAACTTTACATACACACAAATGGGTTCTGAGCTGTTATGTCTGTGGCAGATCAGGTGAGAGATCTTAGGGTGTTGGTGGACCACTGGGTGTAGCAGCTATGAAGAAGGCTGGTTTCATGCTTGGAATAATTTTTTAGGAGCAGCTGTTCTATATTGGTCAGAAACGGGTACCTTTTTGTAGCCGTTATAGCCATTGTGACCTTCCTGCTTATGCTATTGCTCTCCTATCATGGACTAAAGATGTTAGTGCAAATCCATGAAGTCAGACATATTTGCACATATATGCCCATCTTTTAAACACATGTGCATGTGCGCACTTATGCTATACATTCTTGCATATCAGCCCTGTTGTACCAGGCAGCTTTACACAGAGGCGATCCGGTAAGTGCACTAGAATGGGTAGGATTACAACCTTTGTGGATGGTTTAAATGCCAAAAGTGATATTTCTGTTTTTTAATGAAAGACATTGGAGAGAAGATGGACACATCTTTGTAAGCAATAAGTTTAAAGACTATTTGCTATATATATCATTAAATATAAAGAGGAATAAGATTTGCCTCCAGTGATGTGGGGCAGAACATCTTCTATTTCTGTATTTTCCCAAGGGAAATTTTCCATTTCTAACAATGCTTTGCTTCATCAACATGATTAGTAACAGAGCTAAGAGGCCCAAAATGAGCTGTTCCAACTCTGCAATAAAGTTTTCAGAAGCCTTCAGAAGCCTTCTTCCCATGTTCCACCCAGATATTCAGTTGATGCTTGAAGGAGTGGAATCAGCTGCCTCGAACCTCGTGCTTTACCTGGCTCTACTGTTTTTAGATCTGTACACTAGCTCTGCAGCTGTTGCCTAGATATAAACCTTCTTCTCACATTGTGTTCACTCATTCAGTCAATATGTGGAGGGTGTGGTTGTGTACATTAGCTGTGCCAGACCTCCATGCATTCACCATACGATGAACAGACTTCGCGCTGCAGGAAGCCCCAACCCTGCACATGGTTCCAGGGCAGTCCAGCTGGCCTGCCGGTTCCAGCACAGGTTAGGATCAGGCCATGAGGCTTTGCTGTTAGGACTTACACATGGCCACACTGGGGAGCTGATGTTTAAGCTCAGGTTTGACAGTTTTGTGTCTGGCTAAGGCCAAACACTAAGCTAAGGCTTAGTGTCTTGAGCTGGGTTCCACTCAATAGTTCAAATGGTGTTCAGTGTGACTTTTTGATTCTCTCTAGGTCTGGAAGCACTCTGGTCCTTCTCAGGTCTGCCATCGGTGGCGCCAACCCTAGCACTCGCCAGCCGTCATGTCGAAGCTGAAGAGCTCTGAATCGGTCAGAGTGGTGGTGCGATGCCGGCCCATGAACAGTAAAGAAAAAGCTGCTTCCTATGAGCAAGTGGTTGGAGTGGACGTCAAGCTGGGGCAGGTCTCAGTCAAGAACCCCAAGGGAACCTCTCACGAGCTGCCAAAGACCTTTACCTTCGATGCTGTCTATGACTGGCATTCGAAACAGTTTGAACTCTATGATGAAACCTTCCGGCCTCTGGTGGACTCAGTGTTGCAGGGGTTCAACGGGACCATCTTTGCCTATGGGCAGACTGGGACAGGGAAAACCTACACGATGGAAGGTGTGCGTGGCGACCCTGAGAAAAGGGGGGTCATCCCCAATTCTTTTGACCACATCTTCACACACATTTCCCGGTCTCAGAACCAGCAGTACCTGGTGAGGGCTTCTTACTTGGAGATCTACCAGGAAGAAATCAGGGACTTGTTATCAAAAGATCAGTCAAAGAGGCTGGAGCTGAAGGAGAGGCCAGACACAGGGGTGTACGTAAAGGATTTGTCCTCTTTTGTCACAAAGAGCGTCAAGGAAATAGAGCATGTCATGAACGTGGGGAACCAGAATCGCTCAGTTGGGGCGACCAACATGAACGAGCACAGCTCCCGTTCCCATGCCATTTTTGTGATCACCATTGAATGCAGTGAGGTGGGGCTGGATGGGGAGAACCACATACGAGTTGGGAAACTAAACCTTGTGGATCTAGCTGGCAGCGAGCGCCAGGCTAAAACTGGAGCCCAGGGGGAGAGGTTGAAAGAAGCGACCAAGATCAACCTGTCCCTCTCAGCTTTGGGCAATGTCATATCTGCCCTGGTGGACGGGAAAAGTACACACATTCCCTATCGGGACTCAAAGCTAACCAGGCTGCTTCAGGATTCCTTAGGTGGCAATGCCAAGACTGTAATGGTAGCCAACATTGGTCCTGCCTCATATAATGTTGAGGAGACCCTCACCACATTGCGATATGCCAATCGTGCTAAGAACATCAAGAACAAGCCAAGAGTGAACGAGGACCCGAAGGACGCACTTCTGCGGGAATTCCAGGAGGAAATTGCGCGGCTGAAGGCTCAGCTGGAAAAGCGGTCCGTTGGGAAGAAGAAGAAGAAGGAGCGGAGGCGAGACGGAGGCGTTGCTGGGGAGGAGGATGAAGAGGAAGATGGCGAAGAAGGTGAGGAGGAAGGAGGTGACAAAGAAGACTACTGGAGAGAACAACAAGAAAAGCTGGAGATAGAGAAGAAAGCTATCCTCGAGGACCACAGCTTGGTGGCCGAGGAGAAGATGCGGTTGCTGAAGGAGAAGGAGAAGAAGATGGAAGATCTGAGGCGTGAGAAAGAAGCTGCTGAAAAGCTGGGTGCCAAAATCAAGGTAGGAAGCTCTGTACTGAGTCCTGTGCTTTTGGAAAACTGAGCTGGGGGGCAGGCTTCCGGGGGGAGGTTCTGTGTTAAACGTTTAAGAAGTGTAAAATATGGAAGAAAAGCTTATCACAGGTCACAGGCCATGAGGACGACATGCAGCCTCCAGGTTTTAGAGGGACCCACTCTCTGAATGCCAGGTGCAAGGGAGTGGCAACAGAATACTGGTATTGTCTCAACAGTTGACAATAAGACTCTTGTTGTCTTGGCTGCTTCCTGAGGCATCTGATGTAATGGGCCTGAGTAAGATACAGGAAGCTAAGTAAATGGGCTCTTGGCCTGATCCAGCAGAGATCTTATGTTTGTATAGGTAAACAGAAATTTGAATTGCTTCCAAAATTATACTTAAAATCGGTGGGTTTGATTCAGGTGTTTTCCTTTTCAAGTTATTCACAGCCAGAACACTACAGCCAGCAGTTGGTGGAGGATGGGATATTTCATACCAGCTGCATTCAAGTGTTGAAATCATGGGTTGCTATCCTGGTTAATTCACAAACTGTGGTTTAAACCAGAGTTCCCGTCTTTGGACGTAATGGGAATTTTGTTTACTATCGGCCAGAAAAAGCTTCCAGGCTCCTCCTCTTGTGCACGGAGGAAGGAGAGGAAAGTATTTAACTTTGAGACTTGTGCTGATGTAGTCTCATTGCAATAGACTAGTGGGCTTCAAACTCCAGCCCACAGGCCAGATCCAGTACCCACCTGTGCCTTCACGTGGGTGAATGGTGCTTACTGTTCTGTGGGGGAAGGTCCATAAAGGCTCTCCTACAGCCCC
The DNA here is from genome assembly GCA_029204185.1 of Lerista edwardsae. Classification (NCBI taxonomy): domain Eukaryota; kingdom Metazoa; phylum Chordata; class Lepidosauria; order Squamata; family Scincidae; genus Lerista; species Lerista edwardsae. The sequence goes on along the minus strand of JAJKFI010000104.1, from coordinate 443,473 downwards.
CAAGAATCACCACCACCAGCCACTTCCAGGTCCATCGCCACATCGTGCCTTGCACCCGGAGTTCCTGACAGATGCACCTGGCCCAAGTGACACATGTTTATCTTAATGCAGTCAATGCTGTACTGTTTTGTGGAAGCTGCAGTGTGTTGTTCAATAGAAGCTACAGTTGTTTTCTTTGTCAGTTGGCTATTCTGAATTGAGATTGACCACCTTGCCATTGCTAGCCGAACGTGGAAAAGATGTTCATCCTATGTATTTGGCTGGAATTTACTAAAAAAAGTAGTGTTTATATTAAACAGAGTAGGAGTCCTCTGATTAGAAAGGGGAAAGAGAGAGAGAGCATTTATGCCTGCTTAATGGTTTAGGAACATATGATCCTGCAGCCTTGCTGAATATAAGCTGTTGTTAACTTGATTAGCCCCTTGTATGGGATATCACAGAGAGTGGGAGGGGCCATTGTAGGTAGCACAAAGATTATAAGCATCTAGGTTTAATTTCTGGTGTTTCCAGTTGCAAAAAGGAATCTTGTAGCATGGCTGGAAAATACCTTTACTTACAGACCTTTGGGAGTGGCTGAGGGTCAGTTCTAGGTAAGATGGGCCAAATGGTTTGATTTTGTATAAGGTATGGGTTATGTGAAACAAACTGAAAATAAAGGTAAAAAATAGCTGTGAGGTTTTGCAGGCTACTAACTTTGGTGACTGGGTTTCCTGTTTTTCAGGCAATGGAAAGCAAACTCCTTGTTGGAGGGAAAAATATTGTTGATCATACAAATGAGCAGCAGAAAATTTTGGAACAGAAGCGTCAAGAGATTGCAGAGCAGGTGAGCTGGAGCTGGAGAAGCCTGCTTGTTGTGAAGGGTTAGGCGTTTCCAGAGTCACCTGTTGTGGCCTTCAAATGCCTGGCGTTGTTTTCAGTTTCCCTGTGGGTTTAAGTACATCTGCACTGTTGGGGCAAAATCTACTGAGAACATTTCCTGAGCAAGCCCCTTTGAAGTGAGTGAACGATCACTGTGGGTGGAAGAAGAACCTTCTGATTCAGATCCAAAGACCATTCAGTCCAGTAGTCTGTTTCCGAGAGAGGCAGCCAGCAGCTTCTGGTAGACTTCCTGCCAGGGCATCAAAGCCACAGATCTCCTCTTTCTGAGATCTTCCCATCCTCTGAATTCAGATACTGTCCCTGAATGTGGAGGTCCCAACTAATTTTGTTACTAAAAGTGCTTTTATGTCGGTCCCTATAATTTTCATGATGTTGCACCTGAGATTGTCAATGGTACCTTCTTTTTGCCTCTTATAATACTTCAGGGGGGGGATGTCTTTATTTGAGGTCCACTATTCTCAGTCTTTCAGAGAGTGTTAAGAATGTGAGGCTGACATCTGGTGCACTCTTCCTTGGGAATAAGCACCACTTTGTTTAGTGGGACTTGCTTTTAAATAAACATGCTTAGGATGCTTCCCTGCAAAAGCACACACACTCAGTTCTTCAGCAGATCACACCTAATATTGTCCATTAATTGTTGGTGAAATCTGTTATAAACTGCACACTTTTGAAGCATGCAGTGCCCTTTTTGAGAGTGTTCTGGTAAATTATTCAAATGTATCCCAACAGTGCTGAATTCCAGGCAAAAGCTTTTTAAGCTATGATTCGCGAGGTCTGGGTGCGGTGTGGATGGAGTAGCCTTTTTGTGATTTCCTGCAGAAACGGCGGGAGCGAGAAATTCAGCAGCAGATGGAAAGTCGTGATGAGGAGACGTTGGAGCTGAAGGAGACTTACAGCTCCCTACAGCAGGAAGTGGACATTAAAACTAAGAAACTGAAAAAGGTGAGGGGTCTCCTTGGAACTTGGTGGCCCAAGCATGTGTGGCTGGCAGGAGAACATCCCAGTTGAGGGAGCCCGTGGTCTCTGCCCAGATGACTTGTAGTCCACATCTGTACAGCATCCGTACAAAATTCTTGAGTTCCTCTGGCCAAAGGGAATGCAACCCTTGTGATTCTTCCTTATGGACCAGAAGGACATTTATGTATGTAAACACTGTTTTTCCAGCCACATGGAAACAGCAAAATTATACGTAAAACAGAATAACAATGCCATAAACAAGAGTCAGAAAAACAAAATTGTCCACAGAGGTAGTACCCATCAGAGAGGGCAATCAGTCAGGAGGCAGTCAGATGTGCCTTCTGGGATCCACAGCCTTGGCACTGCTGCTGAGAATGCCCCATCCCACTTTCCTACCACCATCTTCTGATGGCATCAGGACATGAAACAGAGTCCCTCCTATTGAACCTCATGACAGGCAGGATTGATCTTGCAGTATTTGGCTCCCAAAGAATGTCAAGGTTTCCCCCCCCCCCCCAAAAAAAGTTGACCTAATTACAAAATTTTGCCATTTATATTTGGCCACAGATAATTCCAAGTCATTCTGTACATAGCTTGCTGTATCAATCAATCAATCAATCACTAGTATTTATATACCGCTTTTCAACACAAAGTTCACAAAGCGGTTTACAGGCAAATAATAACATTAAAGTTAAATGGCTCCCTGTCCCAAAAGGGCTCACAGTCTAAAAGAATGGAAAACACCACCAGCAACAGCCACGAGAAAGACACTGTGCTGGGGTGCAGAGGGACAATTGCTCTCCCCCTGCTAAATATAAGAGGACACCACTTGAAAAAGTGCCTCTTGCCCAGTTAGCAGGGGTCCCATACACATGCTCCCATACACATGTTCAGGGATTAGTCAAATGTATTATACCACATTAAAACTCTTCTTGGCTAAAGCATAATATTCTGGGGCTCTGTGCGCATTAAAGGAACACAATGAACTGTTCAGAAATCTCTTCTTTGTAAACTGAACAGTTTACAAAGTTGGGGTCCTGGATCGTTGTCTGGAGGCAGTTGGGGGCTGGATGTGGGTGAACCAGCTGAAATTAAATCCGGATAAGACAGAGGTTGATCAGATTCGGCATGACTTGGACGCCGCTGTGGGCATATCTAGTGATGTCCCCGGGGAACCTGTCTATCCTACCATTTGGGATTCTTTCCAGCTTGTAGAGCCTGAGGAGGTGGACAAGGATTCTCTGCTTGCCCGCTCGACCCTTGCCCAGCATGGCTAATTAGAGCTGCCCGGGAAGGGCTGGCCGAGTGGACGAGGAGAGTGGTGAATTCATATCCGAGGGAGGGGGTGCTGCCCCCTCCTGAAGAAACCCTCCCTGGATCCCACTAATCTAAACAACTTTTGGCCAGTCTCGAATATCCCATTTCTGGGAAAGGTGATTGAACGGGTGGTGGCGTCTCAGCTGCAGAGGGTACTGGAGGAAACGGATTATCTGGACTCATTCCAATCTGGCTTCAGGCCGGGGTTCGGGACGGAGACTGCCTTGGTCGCCTTGGTGGATGACCTGCGCCGGGGGATGGACAGGGGAAGTGCAACCCTGTTAGTCCTGCTGGACCTCTCGGCGGCTTTCGACACCATCGACCATGGTGTCCTTCTGGGTCGATTGGCCGGGTTGGGGCTTGGAGGCACTGTTTTGAAGTGGTTCTGCTCCTTCCTGGCTGACAGATCCCAGAAGGTGGTGCTGGGGGATGCTTGTTCGGCACCCCGACCTCTTAGGTTTGGGGTGCCGCAAGGTTCCATCTTATCCCCCATGCTATTTAACATCTACATGAAACCGCTGGGAGAGGTCATCCGGGGGTTTGGAGTGGGGTGCCATCAATATGCTGATGACACCCAACTCTATCTCTCCTTTCCCCCTGATTCTGAGGAGGCAGTTGAGGTCCTGGATCGCTGTCTGGAGGCGGTTGGGGGCTGGATGTGGGCGAACAAGCTGAAATTAAATCCGGATAAGACAGAGGTGCTCTTGGTCCGGAAATCCACAGCTCAGGTGTTGGACTATCGCCCTGCTCTGAATGGGGTTGCACTCCCTCTGAAGGAGCAGGTTCGCAGCTTGGGGGTTCTCCTGGAATCACAGCTGCACCTGGATTCCCAGGTGGCGGCGGTGGCCAGGGGAGCCTTTGCTCAGCTTCGGCTGATTCGCCAGCTGCGGCCGTACCTGAGCTGTGCGGACCTGGCCACGGTGACCCATGCCCTAGTGACATCTAGATTAGATTATTGCAATGCGCTCTACGTGGGGCTGCCTTTGAAGACGGTCCGGAAATTACAACTAGTACAGAACGCGGCAGCTCGGGTGGTTGCTGGGGCTCATCGGTTCGACTCTGTGGGGCCGTTGCTTCGGCGACTACACTGGCTGCCGGTTCCTTTCCGGGCCCAATTCAAGGTGCTAGTTTTGACCTTTAAAGCCCTTTACGGCTTGGGCCCGGGGTATTTGAGGGACTGCCTCCTTCCATATAATCCTGACCGTACTCTTAGATCATCTGGGGGGGCCCTTCTGACTGTGCCGCCACCAGGAGAAGTGAGAGGGGCGGCGGCCAGCAATAGGGCCTTCTCGGTGGTGGCCCCCTGACTTTGGAATACCCTCCCCTTAGAGTTGAGAACTGCTCCCTCTTTAGTGGTATTTCGGTGGGGGCTGAAGACCTTTTTGTTTCAGCATGCTTTTAGTTGTTGACAAGCTGGCTGGTTTTTTGCATCCTTTTTTACACTCTTGTATATTTTATGATCCATGGGGTTGGCTGTTTTAATATTGTTTTTAACTATTATATAAAACGATTTTAATGTACCGTATTTTACTTGTTGTAATGCTGCCTTGGGTGCCTTCGGGCAGAAAGATGGGGTAATAAATAAATAAATAAACAGGACCGAACAGATTTATCAGATATGTTAATTTTACCCGTATTATCAAGGACAGATTTTTAGTTTTGCAATGTATTAAGAACACCAGATTCCTTTCATTTTTTGAACTATTTCAAAGCTTTTGCACCTATAATCAAATCAGCTCCACTGCTGTGTTGATCTCAACTGAATCTTTTCCACCAAACCACTTTTTCCATGAAGTCCTCAGTGCTGAGTCTTAGCACCCCCCTTCCCTTCAGTAACTAAGTTTAACCTTTATTTTGCATTGGAGGGTGTAACAACCCACCCCTCTCCCCGTCAGTTTAATCACAATCAGGGTTATGGCTCTCATAGTTGGGTTTGCTTTTGATGTTGCATTCTGATGATGCATTTTGATGTTGCATGTTGATTGAGGGTCATTCTGTTGCTCTGGTCTCTCTTCCAGCTGTTTTCTAAGCTGCAAGCTGTGAAAGCTGAAATCCACGACCTTCAAGAAGAGCACATCAAAGAACGGCAAGAATTGGAGCAAACGCAGAATGAGCTGACACGAGAGCTGAAGCTGAAGTAGGTTTCAGCTGGCAGCAGGTTTTGTGCCAGTCGTGCTCTTCGTAGCTTAATGTTGGTGGGAGAAGTGTGAAATGCAAGACAAATAGAAACAGTCTCTTTCCCTGAGGCTGAATGTTGTAATGTGACCACATAGTGCTTCTTCTCACAGCCTGTCTTTATCTTACCCTGTGCTGTTCTGACCTCCACAGGCACCTGATTATTGAAAACTTTATTCCCCTGGAAGAGAAAAACAAGATAATGAACAGATCCTTCTTTGATGAGGAGGAAGACCAGTGGAAATTGCACCCGATCACCCGGTTGGAGTGAGTCAGCCTCTTGAGCTTAGGGGGCAGGACGTGGGGAAGAAGGGCCACACTCAGGCTTGGTTATTAGATTTTCAGTCCAGTTCCTAAAGGCCTCAGACTAGCAATGGAACACCGACTCCAAGCACAGACCTGTGTTTCCACACTTGGCGACCTACAGACCACGCCGGGCTTGCTTAGGGTATTGCAGCAGGCTGTTGGCTGGCTAGGAGCTCAGTCCTGAACCCAATATAGCTGGTGATACAAGCTGTATCGCTGGCTACACATGTCACCAAGGGAGAATACCCAGGCCGTGCAGCTCAGTGGGCGCTAAGTCTCACAGCCACACCACAGTGCCACTTGTTTGGGTAGGTGGGGGGAGGTGAGGAGGAGGTGGCCCTGGACAGAGGGAGGGGAAGGTCAGGCCTGGAAGGAGGGTGGAGATGGCAGCAGTGTCTACTGCCAAATTTTGAACCCCCTCCCTGGGCGGGTGGCCCATCACAAGCCTCCTCAACTCTGTGGCTGCCATCACCTGGGGTAAGGGAGCAAATGCTTCCTTCCCCCGAGGAGACCTCCGTAGGTATCCAGGCACCCATAGGATTGAGCAGACGCCATTTTGGTGCCACTGGAGCCATGGGCACCGTGGGGTTTAGGATTGGGCTGCCCACCCCTGATTCCTTATTTGCAAGGTAATTGCTGTACTTGTATGCTTAGGTACTACATAGCAGCTGTTACTGTCAATACCTGTTGCTTGCATGTTGCTCATTACAGTTTTTATAATCATATTGCCATGGCATCATTTTTTTTTAACAAAGGGCAGAAATTAATGTTTTAGTGGGCCTCTGCAATTGTAATTTGCCTCATTTGTACACACACACCCCATTTGAACTATGGGGGTGTTTTAAATGGAGCCATTTTAACTATTTTTGCCTGTAAACCGCTTTGTGAACTTGTTGTTGAAAAGCAGTATATAAACATTCTTTGATTTTAAGCCTTTCTCACTCAGTGACATTGAAACCTCTTAGGCTTCCCCAGACCTGAAGAATAAGAACATCAGAAGAGCCCCTATGCTGGATCAGCCCAAAAGCCCATCTAGTCCAGCCTCCTGTATCTCACAGTGGCCCACCAGGTGCCACCAGAATGCCTTTAAAGGCATATAAACGTCACTTCTGGTTTTGCCGAAAAACCAGAAGTCGCAGGTTTTCTCTTCCGTCATTCTGAGGCCTGCAGAGGCCATGGGCGGCTGTGCACGGCCTCTGACGGGCTCAGGAGAGGCGAGGGGAGCACAGCTTCCCTTGCCTCCGGAGGCCCCAGGTCAGCCATCAGTATTTAAATCTGTGGATGCCGAACCTGCGGATAACACGGGCCACGCGTATAGGGTTGTAGCGTGTCAAGCAGGAAGTGTTGTCATTGTACCGTAATCAGATGACGTGTCTGGAATGCAAACTGGCACTGTTGGGCTGCAGGAATTGTGCAACCATGAAACATCCAACAGAAAGCAAGATTAAGACAAAATATTATGTAAAAGCACTGAACTAAAAACAAAACTTTAAAAAATCCTCACTTGAAGATTCAAACTGTTCATACTCAGAAAAGGAATATAACAAGAGTAAGGTCTGCAGTTTCCAAGATGGCTGCTCCCAGCTTTCCACGATCCACCAAGTGGGCCCCCATCAGGTCATGACCCATCAAGTGGGCCCCAACCCACAGTTTGAGTAGCACTGTCCTTATATGTACATTCGTACCTTAACTAGAAGGTGTTCAATGCCAGAGAGGAGGAGAAAGGAAAGAAAAAGACAACCACCTGATCTTGGTGTGTTGGGTGATGGTTCTTCACAGGGGAAAGTTGGCTCGATCGAGGCCGTATCAGGTATGCCTTAAGCAGAGAGGTTGCAGACCAGGACTGGCCCAGGACCTTGGTAACAGGTTCAGGAGAGGTGTCCAGGACGTGGCTGCCGTGACCCAGCTCTTGGGGAAAGGCGGTGGTCTTGCTAAGAGATCTACTGACTTTGCTCTTTGATTCTGCTCAGAGATGCAGTGACTTCAGCCCAGAGCTTTGGATTCTGGGGTTCAGCTCTGAAGAGTCCAGTTCATCTCAGGAGTTGCATTAACACTGCACAAGCAGGATCAGCAGCACTCCACAGGCAAAGCTAACCTGAATTTGGTCCTGAAAGCCATGAATCCTGATAGGAAACCGAGGATGAGAGTTGCGGGGTCATTCTGATAGGACAGAAATGCGGAGGAGGAGGGGGAGGTCTCTGGGCATAGAGGTCGCCAGACACAGAGTGGGGTACCGGAAACCGGCCTTTTCCTGTTGGGTCAAAAGGCACTTGGAGTCGGTGGCAGAGGAGACGGGCAATGAACGTATTCTGCAGAAAGGGCTTAAGGAACACATGCCAGCCCCCAGTTCGAGGAATCCAATTATGTGTGACAGTAATATGTGCGTTTTTGTTCCTTGGGTCACTTTTATGGCTTCCTTGGGTCATTTGCACGTGGCTCCCTTGGTTGAGGCCTCTCCCCTTCAGCAGAAGGGACTCAGAAGGCCAGCTGGGGCTTCTTCCGGCCCATCCTCTTCCGCGTCAACACACACTCACAATGGTTGTCACGAGGCCTCAAAGGAGGGTCTCGCTAAAGGCTAGTCGTGCAGACTCGCACTAGGCTCAAGGTGGAGAAAGGCTTGTGGAGAAACGCAGTTTATGATGCAGTTGCTTTGATGTCATACATACAGTTCACCCTCTTAGATCATCTAAAGGGGCTCTCCTTCAAGTATCCCAAGCTAAAGGGATGGCAGCTCGGGGGCGGGCCTTCTCTGTAGCGGCTCCACAAACATGGAATTCCCTTCCAGAAGAATTAAGAACTACACACTCTCTCATGGCCTTTCGGAGAGGGCTCAAATCACACCTATCTCGTCTGGCCTTTGAATGATGGCTGGCTGTCGCAGTCTGTTTGTTCCCCATGCCAATTGTTTTTCCCACCCCCCAAAGGGCCTGATGAGGAGAATTGGATCTTGCTTCATTCTTGAACTCTCTCTGGGTTCCCGTCAAGTATTCAGTGTTTTCGTTTTGTTTGTTTTTTGATCTGCTTATTGTGGTTACATTGTACTTTGTCGTTCTCTGTAAGCTGCCTTGGGCATTTGCTTCGGCAAGGGAAAGGCGAGGTATAGGTCCTTCAAACAAATAAAATAATTTTTCCCTTACTAGGAATCAGCAAATGATGAAAAGGCCAGTATCGGCAGTAGGGTACAAGAGACCCTTGAGCCAGCACGCTAGAATGTCCATGATGGTCCGACCAGAAGCTCGGTACAGGGTAAGCACCATCTCAGTTGTTTTGGTTTTTAGGACTCTAAATAAAACCATGAGTGTCGGGGGGGGGGGGAAGCTGGCACTCCCTTGCACTGAGCCAGAGGCACTGTTGGCTTCCAATTCTTGAGTGCCTGATAGGCTGTTATAAGTTCCTTCCTCGATCTGCAGCAGGGGAACCTTCCTGCAGCACGATCCCCAAACAGCAGGTGATATCACAGTTCAGATGTTAAGCATGGATGTCAAAGAGCTGAAGAGATTTTGTTGACTCAAACGTCGTTGTGTGTTAATGGCATTTCCTTAAGGAAAACCTCTACATTTGACCACTGAGGTACCTGGCAAAGCCAAATAAACTGCCATAGCTCAGTGGTCAGGCACATACTTTGCATGTAGGAGTTGCATGTCAAGTTCATCCTGAGGAGTCTTGGGTAACAGGGCTCTCAGAAAGACACCTGCCTGAGTTCCTGAACAGCAGTCACCCATCACCGTAAACAGGACCCAGTAGTTGAAAGGCAGCTTCTAAATGTGTGCACGTGTGGGTATGCCCCTCCTGCTCTCTCCAAGTGCTCTGAGTGAGTGTCCATCTCAGCCCTTTGCACCCCATGCCTAGAGAGCGGGGAGGTTGCTACCATGGTGTAGTCATGGGACTGCTGCAACAGGACAACTCCTTCAGCGGGGAGTGCTCATGTGCTTCCAAAGAACCAAAGCTGAGAAGAAGCATCAATCCAAGAAATTTGGCAAGGAACACGTCTAGCCCATCATCTCGTTGAAGGACTATCTATGAGACAGTATATAGTTCAGTAGCGTAGCTGGGGGTGGTGGTACTGCAGGCACCAAGCTGTGCTGTGTAAGCAGCCATTCCGCGCAGTGATGGCAATGCACAGGTGCTTGCCAAACCAAACGGCATCCCCTGCACATTGCCGTTGCTGCATAGAATGGCTGCACATTTGGGGGAAGAGGCTGGCAGTTAGGTCCTTGAGCCACTCTCATGAAATATGTGGGCGCTCCCTGAGCAGATGCTGCAGTACCATTGTTTTGCAGTAGCCCCACAGTCCAAAGCCTCAGTGGCTGTGTCCTGCCATCCTGTGGTTAAATACACCACTCATGTGCCCTGTTACCCCTTTGGACAAGGTGAGCAAGCCAGTCTCTGGGTAGTGACCAAGACAGTCAAACCTGAGCATAGTAAGACCTGGCCATGGCTGCTGTTGTTGTTCAGTCGCTAAGTCGTGTCCGACTCTTCGCGATCCCCTGGACCACAGCGCACCAGGCCTCCCTGTCCTCCACCAGCTTCCGGAGTTCGCTCAATTTCTTGTTCATCGCTTTGGTGACACTGTCTAACCATCTCATCCTCTGCCGCCCCCTTCTCCTTTTGCCTTCAATCTTTCCCAGCGTGAGGGTCTTTTCTAAAGAGTCCTCTCTTCTCATGAGGTGGCCAAAGTACTTGAGCTTCAGCTTCAGGATTTGTCCTTCCAGGGAGCAATCAGGCTTGACTTCCTGGAGGATTGACCGATTGGCTCTCCTTGCAGTCCAGGGGACTCTCAAGAGTCTTCTCCAGCACCATAAGTCGAAAGCATCTATTCTTTGGCGCTCCGCCTTCCTTATGGTCCAGCTCTCACAGCCATGCAAACTTTCCCAAAGTTACTGGGAAAACCATAACTTTGACTAAGTGAACCTTTGTTGGCAGGGTGATGTCTCAGCTTTTTATTAAGTTGTCTAGGTTCACCATAGCTTTCCTCCCAAGAAGTAAATGCCTTTTAATTTTATGGCTGCAATCACCATCTCCGGTTTTGGCCCAGCTACTTCACTCTTTCTGGAGCTACTAGTACTCGTGTTCTGCATTTCCCCAGTAGCATAATGGACGCCTTCCAACCTGAGGGGCTCATCTTCCAGTGTCATATCGTTTAGCCTTTTTGTACTGTAATCCATGGGGTTTTCTTGGCAAGAGTACTGGAGTGGGTTGCCATTTCCTTCTCCAGCAGATCACGTTTAGTCAGAACTCTCTGCTATGACCTGTCCATCTTGGGTAACCCTACATGGCATAGCTCACAGCTTCACTGAGCTACTCAAGCATATCAGCATCAGCCCCTGTCAGTTCAGACCCCCTCCCCATTTCTGAGATCATTTTAGGCTGAGTCCTAACAGGAGCGTCTTATTACATAGTTAGCTAATTTAGCATTGATATGAGGTGGTTGCTACTGTGCCTTCCTTGCAAACTTTTAATCTTGTTATGAGATCAGTTTTGTATAATTTCCTCTTGCAATTTCGCTCATTTTCAAAAAAAATTGCAGTACACACACCTCACTATCTGCCTACTGGGAATTTCACCTCATGCTGCTGGAAGTTTTCACCATTTCCATGAAGCCTTTGGCACGAGCCCTTAATCCCCTCTAAAATAAAGTGCCAGGACAAGCAGCTGAGTGCATATTCTTCCCTTCTCCAATCTTGTGTCTCCTCCCTAGGAAAATTTTTAGAATTAACTCTTTGAGGCAGGGCTGGACTTTCCTGTTCACTGCTCTGTCGAACTCCTAGTACGTTGCTGCTGTATTAAGAATACTGTTAACACAAGTGGCGTTTGTGTGTTGTGTTGTTTAATGTCTTGGTTCTGGTTTCCCCAGGCAGAAAACATTGTGTTGTTAGAACTGGATATGCCCAGCCGGACGACGCGGGACTACGAGGGCCCAGCCATTGCCCCCAAAGTCCAGGCAGCTCTGGAAGCAGCTCTGCAAGATGAAGATGAGATACAGGTGGATGCCTCCACTTTTGAGAGTACGTCAAACAAGAAGTCAAAATCCAGGTGAGCCCTGATTTTGGGGACATAAGACCATCCTTTTTGGGGCAGACCACAGTAGAACCATCTAGCCCAGTCTTCTCTTTCCCACAGTGAACCAGGTGCATCTAGAACAGGTGTAGGCAACCATCAGATATCCGTAACAAATTGACTGACTGGCGAAGAGCTACTGTGATTCCCCCCCTCCATACTTAACTGTACAAAATAAATGTCCAGAGCAAGGGGAGGGAAGCTTCCCCTCCTCCAGAAGAAAGTCTCTTTCCCATGATGCCTTTGGGGAGGAGAGGGGGCCATCTTTCACTTCCCTTCTGGGTGGGGAAGATGTTTCTAGGACTTGCTGTACTTGTTCCATCAACTGGATAGATCTTAATTTTTCTAGTAATTAATTCTATAAAAGTGGAATTCCTTCATTATGTAATGGTCCAACCACCTTCCTGGCAGGTTTCCTGCTTTTGATGTAAAGAAGTTTTTGTTTGTCTTGCTGTTTTTAGTAAGACATTCTTTCTTCACATTGCTTATTGTTAGAAATAAGGGCAGCGTTGAATACAGGAGCTGCAAAGCACTTCAGAGTGACGTAACATTCTATGGGCAGGAGTGTTCTGAGAAGTAGTTAAGCTGTCAAATCATTTGTGACAGTTACTGGATCTTGGAGTCAGTAGGACGTTTCCTGCGTCCGGCTGAGTATCTGTTGTGGTGGCCTTAAGTAAGCTCTGTGCCATCTGGAAAGAGTTGACCCTGGTGAATTTCACTTTCCTTTTTACGAATTCCCTCACCTTCGTGCAGTCCTCTTTTTTGGAAGGGGGCATCTGTGTGCTCAGTCTGGGGGAGGGGGCTCTTCAGAGGAGCTGGCACTGCTGAGGGTGGAGGGCCCAGCTGACGGGATTCCAGCTTCCAGGAAGCCAGCCTGGCCCTCCAGAGCAGGTAGCGGGTGTGGGGAGAACCTGTGCAGGTGGAAGGTAACTGCCTATAATCAGCTGAAACTGGATTCCAACGTATTCGTAGTCTGCCTTGAAGACTTGAAAAAATCAGACATAAGTCAGTTAAAAATGTTTTCACAGCAGCTTCAAAAAAAAGTACACTTTTTGCTTCTTTATTACAAAAGCTGGCTAGATAATTTCTAGGCAACCTTTATGCATACAATTCCTTGTAATGTAGAATTGCAACAAGTGCAGCAGACAACGAAATGTACGTTGCCTCTCCCGAGCCTTCAGCCTCGCGGTCTCGGACCAGCCAATTCCCGGCTCCTCTCCCCGTGTTCTGCTGCTGCTGTTTTTTTCTTAACTAATACCTCAACATTCTGTGGCTCCGGGGTGGGGGAGGCACTGAACAGTCTGCAGCGGGCTATTTTTTTGTGTTTTTTCTATTTCCTTTTTATAACTAAATCTACTCCTATGTACCTAGTGGGTTCTTGTCAGTATGTAGAAACTAGCTGCTTTCTCCAATTTCGCACACAAATGGGTAAGCCCCCCATCTCCTGAGTTTGCTGTTAGTATACGATAGATAAAACAACATAAAAAGTAGCCTTGAAACCCATCAAATCAAGCAGAGTTATACCCTAAGATCAAAGCACATGAAAAGTCTTCACTTTGTGTTGAAAGGGCAACATAGTAGGTGTTCCATACACGGGACACTACACTAAAGGAAAAAAAAAAACACCTCTGCCCTCTTCTGTCTAACCTCCAGTATCAGAGAAACCCAGAGGAGGGCTTCAGCCGAAAGGGTTCAGAGAACCGCAGGCGAAGGCAGACCGCAGGGCTGCTGTTTCGGTGTGAATGGGGTAAACAGAAAGTCGTGGGGAGGTCTGCTTTTTAACACCTTTGAGTAGCCCCATCTGGGCTGCTGCACATTACCTGGGGGAAGGGGAATTTTTCCCCCAGGTAGTGCAGCAGCACATCCAAGCCCCAGGCTGGATATGTGGCAGGCGTGTCGGCCTGCCTGTTCCAGCCCAGGGTTTGGATTGTGCCGTGACTGCCACTTTGGGTACCTTTCTCCCCAGGCCAGTTTTGATTCCAGAAATGAGCTGGGCTAGTGAAGATTGAAAGGTGGGGGGGGGCAGGCAGGGGAGGGTTCCACGCCCTCACCTACGCACACACTTTGTAGTAGAAATCCCCCTCCCTGACTTTTTTTGGATGTAGATTAGATATATGTGAAGAACGAACGTGATTGTTCCTCCCGCATCTAGTCTGGCGAGTCTCAGAACTTGCTGAGCTTGGATGGGGGAGTCCTGATGCGTAGCAAATTCTTGCAATCGTTTGTCAGCTAATTGTGTAAAACGGTTTGTAGCCTACGTTTTGCTTGGCACAGTTTAACCTTCTGAAGTTTTGTGAAGTGCTGCTTTTTATTTATATTTTTCTTCTGATTTTATGCTTTCAGGCCTAAAACTGGAAGGAAGTCTGGAGGCTCGGCTTCCTCCACCGCCTCTGGGTCTCAGCTCTACCCCCAGTCTCGAGGGCTGGTCCCCAAATAAAACTAGCAGCTCTTTGTTGGGGCACGGTGAGCACCTTGTCTTTCAACAGCGGAGACAAGCAACAACCTGCCAAGGGGGACTTGAGGCCAGCCTTCAAACGGTTTCTCTGAGAAGCAGCAGCAGCAGCCCCCACTGCAGATGGTCCGAGCTGTGTCAAGCAGGGCAGGTTCCAGGTGGGCTTCTGCCCTGCATGATGGAACTTGCTTTCCCTCTAGCAGTTGGCCTCTAAGGGAGAAAGAGGCTTTAGTTAGGAAACGCGAAGTGCATGAGATACATTAGTGTGTATTAGAAGCTGAGAGAAGCAGCATGGGGGCCCCCTCGACATGTTTCCATCTCTCCTCCTCTGACCGCCTTCTTACTGTGCCCGGCTCTCTACTGGCACATGGGGCAATAGGTTGGAGCCAGAAGTCATCTCAGCAGAATCAACTCTTCAGGACTTCGTAATCTGCTAAATCTTGCAAGTCTGAGAAATGAGAGGATTTATCCAGCCATGACAGATGGGCTAGTTCCTTTTTTCCACCTATACTAAAGACTGGCATTTTTGATGGGGAGCGGGCATGTCTATAAACTGAAGAGAGGTGAAATTGAAATGCATCCCACAGTGAGACACGCTTCCTTTTAGGAATGCAAACCAAAGGAGGGCTTTGAAAACTTGCTTTCCCTCCTCTGTAACTGAAGCAATAGAAACGTAATTAATCCTGTATCTGTTTACAAGGCAGGTAAGAGTTCTTCAAGGTGGAGCTCCTAGGGACCTCATTCATGACCAGGAGGGTCCACTCGGTCCCCCAGGAAGCCTGCACACCAGTTGCCAGCTCCTTGCAGGCATTCTTCTCTGCTTACCACACCACTTCTTCCCAGTGTGCTCCACTAGAGACGAACTTGGGGCATCTTGTGGCTGTTTCTTCACCTGTTTCTTCACCAGTCCTGACATCCCACGTGGCTTCTTCAGGCCAATTTTACTGTTCCTCTGCAACGAAGCCAGAAGTGAAACACTTATTGCATCATGCTCTGCCAGCAGCCAGTTTCAGAGGTGAGGCTCCCTCACGTTGCAGAATTGGTGGGGTCAGAAGGATCGAGGTGCCTCTGCCACGTATCATTTTGCAGTTCAGTTTAAAATTGATGTATATTGAGAGTTGTTAATATTTCTTCCTTTGTTTTTGATTGACATTGACTGTTGTACTGTGAATATTTCCACTGGCTTATTTGAATGTTTTAACAGCCCTCCTGTTCCTTGACCCTGAGATGTGAGTGGGCATGTGCATATATGTACGGGAACTGGCTTGGGTTCAGAAATGCCCTCAGTGTATCTGGCCTTTGCCTTGCGTGTCCTTTTCTCAGAGCGATCCTCGGCAAGGTGAACAAGTTCTGTGATGTATGACCCCTGAGCAAGGACACTGCAAGAGGCATCTTGCTGGCTTTGTGCTTTGGAAACATCTTCACGTGCACTGAAATGAATGGGAGATGCATGATGCTCTTGCATATCTTCCATTCATTTCAGCAGTGGCTGCACATGAGGCATAACTGATGAACTGCATCCAAGGTGTGGCATGAGGACATGCTCAAGCAACATGGACCCCACACTTACAGAGCTAAGCTACCATCATCAGGTAGCTCAAAGCTGCTGAACACATACACAGCTGACCAGTATCACATGCGCATACAACTGTGGTTCTTGCATTACTTTTCTTGTGTTTGCCCAGCATAAGAACCATGGCTACTTTTAAAAGATTGGGCCAAATAGTTGAATATCACAGACAGGAAAGATAATCTACAGAGATACTTGAAAAAAATAAAGATAGGCAGCTTTCTGAATATTGGCAAGATCTACAAAGGCCAGCTAGAGATTTGTAGTCCAATTTGTACATCACACCCTACCAGCCTAAAGGTTGTGTTATGGGCATGACAAAACCTACCTACTCTGTTCTTGATCTGTATATAAAGAGCAAACATGTCCATACTTTTTTTTGTCCACAGATTTTACAGCTTGTATCTGTTACCTCTTTTGTCTAGAAATGTAAAAGTGTTCCTAAAGTGTAATAAAATAAATTGGATTTATTGTATGTAGAACAAAGGCAAAAAAATAATAATAATAAAGCCTCTTCCCCCCCCCTTTTAATTGCTACAGGCAGTGTTTCACATTCACAAGTGTTTGGAATGGCATTTATGTACTGGGGTGCTGGGAGCCTTGGTCTTTGCTTGGCAAATTTTATTGGATTTTCCAACTCGTCCTGTTAGGCTTTGTCTTAAGAACTAATTTCCAATTTGTCCCTATTGCAGCATGGCTTTTAATTGGTACAATACATACACATATTAAAAGCCTTGCAGCACCTGAAGGGATGGCTCCCTTTTCCAGATGGTTATCCCTTTCCCCTGCTGCTGCTCCTCCTCCCTCCATGCAGGGCAGGGCAGGGCAAGTCCTGCTCTTCTAAAAAGGCCCTTGGCACTCACACGTCCTGAGTCACTTCATTTCCTGAGGAATGTTTTCTCCTTCCACTCCAGGAACAGTTTAGCGGAGATGCGGGGAAAGTTTTCCCTTCCAAGCCTGACAGCCATGTTGGAAAGACAGACTCTCACAACCCTGACTATGCCTTCAGGAAGGTGGAAGCACATGGCTCTCTCCTATAGGGTCTCCTCTGGGGCAAGCAGGATCCCCAGTGTGAGTGGTGGCGGGCAGCCTGAGTAGTTGCCTACACAGGGAGAAAAAACTTGGTCGTCCAGAGTCTGGCATAAGAAATGGTTTCTCCTTATGCTCTCCTCCCAAATTGCAGTGTTGTTCCTGTAGAATTTAACAGGGAGCTACTCAGAGCAAAGTAGACTCTTCCTATGTGGAAAAAATGTTTCTGGGTCATGCTGAAGTGTGATCAAACATTGGGAATTGGCTCCTATTTATGCAGAAATTGGATACAGACAAGCCAGGCTTGTAATGAACCATTGCTGTGCATTTTAGACCCTTAGAGAATTGTTCAAGCAGCTTTGCAGGTGCTTCTGAAACAACCTGTGTAGTGCAGGAAAGAGAGATACAACCTCTCAGCATGCCTTCCCCTAGCCGATCTCCCCGTTCAAGATACTTGTTCTCCCCCTCCATTAGAGAAGATACAACATATGAGCAGAGCCAAATCAATACATACCAACCTATGGTACATTGTCTTCAATAACTGTAGGTGGTGCTATAACCTATTTGGTTGGTTGGCTTGTTGGTTTGGGCTTGTTGACCATTTCCTTGTATTGTTTTCTGGTCCAAAGTAACCTCCTGTTTTAACTTCCTGTTCCTGTGCTAATGTAGCATTGCTTTCAGGCTCTTCTACTGAAAGATCACATGTAGTACTGACAGTCTGTTGTTGCAGTAAAGATTTTGTAAAATGCAACTCTGCTGTGTGTGGGACTCATTAATTTACTCAACTCTGTTAACAGATTCTGGCGAAGGATCTGCAAGAAATTCGTTGTTGTTCAGTCGCTAAGTCGTGTCCGACTCTTCGCGATCCCATGGACCATAGCACACTAGGCCTCCCTGTCCTCCACTAGCTTCCAGAGTTTGCCCAATTTCATGTTCATCGCTTTGGTGACACTCTCTAACCATCTCATCCTCTGCCGCCCCCTTCTCCTTTTGCCTTCAATCTTTCCCAGCATGAGGGTCTTTTCTAATGATTCCTTCTCATGAGGTGAAGAAATTCGTAGCTATCAATAAAAAGGGATCAGGCATACACAACTGTTCTCAAAAAGAGGATGACAAACAAGAAAACATTAAATTGTACCGGCCAAACTATATAATGTGAATTATCAGTTGTGGACTTTTGAGGTAGATAGTTGAAAGATTACTTCTTGGGTGTAAACAGATCTCCCGATGATCCAGTGAAATGGATCATAAAACAGTCAGCAAAGGCAATCATAAACCTGACAGAAGTTGCCTGCCTATGTGAGGAATGAGGACACAGCTAAAGCTAGGTGGAATGAATGGGTGCTCAGATCCAACAGCAAATTCTGACAATTGTATAATAGGAGATGCATGTCCATATAAGTCCCATGTTAGATTGCACAACAGCCGCACTGTGAATTCCATCTGCTCTCTGTGCCTTCATGGGGTCTTTCAGCAGCTCGCTGGTGTCCCAAGAGAACCCAGGCTGATCCGGCTTAGTTTTTTCAGGCAGGGCACTGGCTCAACCTCTCCTGCTCTGATGATGAATAGATATCAATGCAAGTTATCAGATACTTGTTCGCATTTTCGGTGCAAGTCCTCATAGGCCTATAAATGTCACTATGTTTTAAAGGATGTGTAGTAGAGAGTAGTATGTGTAAAGAGAGCGACGAAAATGATTACGGGGCTGGGACACCTCCCTTATGAAGAAAGACTGCAGCGTTTGGGGCTCTTCAGCCTAGAAAAAAGGTGCCCAAGAGGGGACATGATTGAGACATACAAAATTATGCATGGAAGGGATAGAGTTGATAGAGGAATGTTCTTTTCCCTCTCTCAAAACACCAGAACCAGAGGGCATCCACTAAAACTGAGGGTTGGGAGAGTTAAAACAGATAAAAGGAAGTACATTTTTACCCAGAGGGTAGTTAATCTGTGGAACTCTTTGCCACAGGAGGTGGTGATGGGATCTGGTTTAGATGCCTTTAAGAGGGGATTGGATGGAAAAATCCATCGTGGGCTATAGGCAGTGATGGATTGTGCAACCTCCTTACATTAGCTGTAGGCTACTTCAGAGTACTGGGTGCAAGGGAGTGGCAACAGGATGCAAGCATCTTGTTGTCTCATGCCTCCCTGGGGCACCTGGTGGACCGCTGTGAGATACAGGAAGCTGGACTAGATGGGCCTTTGGCCTGATCCAGCATTTCCATAAGAAATGTTCTTATGTAGTCTTGTGTTGAAAGCTTTGGAGGGTGGATGCAATGTTATGTCCACTTTGATGCAACATGACCTTCACAAGTATGTGACATGACAAAATCCACATGCTTTTAGTTAAGTTCCATTTTTCAATCTCTTTTATAGTCTTTGGGTTTCTATACACAAAGCATTTGTCTACAAGTAGATGTATTTATCATGACAAACTTGAGTCGTGGTTCTAGCTTATGTAGGTACTTGCAATTCTGCTGACTATAATCTCTCAATATTAATTTCCTTGAAATTACACTACAGGGCCATTGCCAATATTTCCCTCCAGATCTAGGACATACATGAAGGTATTTTGCAACTTAAGAACCCAAAGTCAACTCCCTTTGCAAAGATGTCCTTTTCATCTGCTGTGGAAATCCTGACATTTGTGTGGACAATTTCTGCAATTCCTGGCTGCTTTTCTTGTAACTTGTTCCTGAATTGCTGTTATCAGCCATGGAGTGTGTAACCCTGAGTAGCTTTTTAGGCAACCATCTGTGGACACCCGTTGTTGCATTTTTAAAAATATCAAAAGTCATTTCCATTGCTCTGCTGTCAAGATTGAGCAGTTCTACTTCAGGTGATCAGCCTCCTTGCAGTGAAATCATGTCCTGATTTTCTTCTTTGCCTTATCTTGGCTACCTGGAGGGCTGCCTCTGATTTTTCAGTCTTTTTGAATTTCTCTTCTGTAGTTATAGTAAGATACTAATGTGTACATACTGTATTTTTGTATTGGCTTTGACTCTGGAGGGCACTTTGACGCTGGAGACTGAACAGTAACAATCCTGCTAGGCCAGTGGTCCCCAAACTCCCCTGCCAGTGAGTCATAACCCAATTTTTAGTGGGTCGCAAAAGTGCCGAGGCATATTAGGCATATTAAAAAAGCAAGATCAGTTTACATTCCAGTCCCAAAGAAGGGCAATGCCAAAGATTGCTCGAACTACCGCACCATCGCCCTCATTTCACATGCTAGCAAGGTGATGCTCAAAATCCTCCAAGCTAGGCTTCAGCAGTATGTGAATCGAGAACTACCAGATGTACAAGCTGGTTTCCGAACTAGGAGAGGAACTAGAGATCAAAGTGCCAACATTCGCTGGATCATGGAGAAAGCAAGAGAGTTCCAGAAAAACATCTACCTCTGCTTCATTGACTACGCTAAAGCCTTTGATTGTGTGGATCACAACAAACTGTGGCAAGTTCTTGAAGAGATGGGAGTACCAGACCACCTTATCTGTCTTCTGAGAAACCTGTATGCAGGTCAGGAAGCAACAGTTAGAACTGGACACAGAACAACCGACTGGTTTCAAATTGGGAAAGGAGTACGACAAGGCTGTATACTGTCACCCTGCTTATTTAACTTATATGCAGAGTACATCATGAGGAAGGCTGGGCTGGATGATTCACAAGCTGGAATCAAGATTGCTGGGAGAAATATCAACAACCTCAGATATGCAGACGACACCACTCTAATGGCAGAAAGTGAGGAAGACTTAAAGAACATGCTGATGAGGGTGAAAGAGGAAAGTGCCAAAATTGGCTTGAAGCTCAACATTAAAAAAACTAAGGTCATGGCCACCACTCCCATCACTTCCTGGCAAATAGAAGGGGAAGAAATGGAAGCAGTGACAGACTTTATTTTCCTGGGCTCCAAGATCACTGCAGATGGTGACTGCAGCCATGAAATTAAAAGATGTTTACTTCTTGGGAGGAAAGCTATGGCGAACTTAGACAACTTAATCAAAAGCCATCACCCTGCCAACAAAGGTTCGCATAGTCAAAGCTATGGTTTTCCCAGTGGCAATGTATGGCTGTGAGAGCTGGACCATACGAAAGGCAGAGCGCCAAAGAATAGATGCTTTCGAATTATGGTGCTGGAGAAGACTCTTGAGAGTCCCCTGGACTGCAAGGAGATCCAATCGGTCAATCCTCCAGGAAGTCAAGCCTGATTGCTCCCTGGAAGGGCAAATCCTGAAGCTGAAGCTCCAATACTTGGGCCACCTCCTGAGAAGAGAAGACTCTTTAGAAAAGACCCTCATGCTGGGGAAGATGGAAGGCAAAAGGAGAAGGGGGCGGCAGAGGATGAGATGGTTAGACAGTGTCACCGAAGCGATGAACATGAAATTGGGTGAACTCCAGAAGCTGGTGGAGGACAGGGAGGCCTGGCGTGCTGTGGTCCAGGGGGTCGCGAAGAGTCGGACATGACTTAGCGACTGTACAACAAACAACATATTAGGCGGTGTGTGTCAAATGCTTTGCTCCAGTACTGGTACTGGGGTGTCAAACATCAGACAGCTGTGCCATACAGGCCTGAAGAAAATGGAGCCACAGCAAGAATGAATCATACCCTAGGTGAGGTGCCCAAACGCGTGTCACCGGCTGCGTGCCATCGTATACAAGTACTGGAGCAAAGCAATTAGAATTACCACCTGCTCCACAGTCCAGCACAAGCAACTTCCAGCATTCTGTATATAATAAACGAGGCCCTCTATCCAAAGCTCACGCCTGCCCTGGTAAAAGGGCAAAGGGCTCCCTTTTCCTTCCCACTGGCAGATGGATCTAGCAGGCGGGAGCGGGGCCGCGGCCGCGCCAGTGGACTCGAGCAGCGCTGCTGCCACCGGGCAATACACGGGCGTCTCCTGCGGCCCGAGGCAGGCAGGCAGGCAGGCAGGCAGCGCCCTCCCAACACGCGCCTCTGCCCTCCTCCTCTGTCCTGCGCAGGGCCCGAGGCAGGAGGCGGCGTCGACGGCCTGCGCGAGGCGTTCGCCGCTTTGCCTCCGATTCCGGCAGTCGGAGGAAGGCCGGGCGGGCGGAGCTGCCCGAGGCCTGCCCCGTGCGGGGAGCGGGGGAAGCTCCTCGCAGCCCCGGAGCCCAGCAAGGCCCGCGTCCCACGGCTGCCGGAAGGGGGCCTACCGCCTTCCCAGGAGCCTCCGCGCCAGCACTCCGCAGAGCGCTTCGCGACGCCCCAGCATGCACTGCGACACGCACTGCCTCCTCCTTCAGCCGTTGGTTACAGCAAGAAGGTTTAATCACTGGAGGCGGCATCCCTTAAGAAGTAATGCTGGTGAGGAGAGGCCAGTGGGCAGGCTTAGCCGCCATGTTAGTCTACTCAAAACAATCCTCATTCCAAGCATTTCAGATTGCTTTGCTCGTACTGTTTAGGATTGAATAGTTTACTCCTTAAATAAAAACTTACGAAAATAAAAACATGTGATCGTGCAGACACATTATTGGTAACCTTATTATGAGTTAATATGCAATTACAAGGTTAAATTCCTCATAATTATATTACTGAACATACCTGACGAAATGCTACTTGCTGTCTATTGAAACTCAGATTGCACTATTTTGACAGATTTTACTGAAATCTACACAAGCAAAAATAAAACGGTCATGCCACATAAAAAAAATTCTGATAATGTTCAGAATTTCATAAATATTACAGTAGAAAATGAAAGGCGGAAAAATAAAGTGTGAACGGGAAGGAAAGAAAAAAAGGGAGGGTGGGCAAAAATTAGATAAATATATAGGAAAATTACATTGAAACCTCTTCATAACACAAGTAGTTATCAATATGAGAGTAATTCTTTTTTACTTCTAGACTATTAAGAGTATTTTTTTAAACTTCTACACTAACCCCCCCCCCCCAAAACAAATTCTGTTAATGTTCAGAATTTCGAGAATATTACAGTAGAAAATGGAAGGTGGAGAAAAACGTGTAAACGGGAAGGGGGGAAAAAGGAGGGGGGAAATTTATTTATTTTTTACCTTCTAGACCATTAACAGTGGGTGTCAGAAAATGGTGAATAAGATTGCTAGAAACGACAAGAAATTACACAGCATCAAAAAAAATGCACTATTTCAGTGAACTGTAGTTTTATTGAACAAATGTAATGTGAATACATGAATCTTTCCGTGGAAATTAAATCCCATTTTTCGTACAGCGATTCGCACACCCGTATGGAGAACACGCAGGCATGATTAAAGAGGTTGATATTAACTTTTACACACGTGCAGGGAGATTTTCATTCGTGAATTCGCGGCAATCCTCCTTCGCGGCAATGATCTGAGTCAACCATATTGGTATATCCATGTGGCTTCAAGAAAATGACGTCATGCCGCCTCCAGTGGTTAAACCTTCTCGGCTTATAGTTACTATAACCTTCTTGCTTTTCTCCCTCAGCGTTCCCGCCCACTCTTCCTGGACTACACTACCCATCACGCCCCGCGATTTGTTTCCCTTCAAATCCCAAACAAACGCCTTCCTTCGGTCGAAGGAGCGGCTGTTCATTTCGGCTGGGATTGGCCCTCCACGGCCACCGTCCAGGCCTAGCGCGTCTCCGTCACCGTCCGACTCTTTCCAGCCTGCCTTCCTTCCTTTTCCGCCCACCTCTTCGAAGACCTTTGACCCCCGTTGTTATGCTGGGCCTGAGCCGCCGACGCCTTCCTCTGTAGCGCGCTCCCTCCTCCCTCCGGCTTCGCCCCTCTCCTCTTCCCGCGCCGCCTCGCCTCAGCCAACCTCCCGCCCTCCCTTCCCGCCGCGCGCGCGCGCGCCGAAGACCAGCGGCCGGCCCCGCCCCTCCCCCACTGCGCCCGAGTAACGGTCGGCGCTGCGCGCGCTCCCGCCTTCCTCCGCTCCGCGCTCTCTCCCCCCCGCCTCACGCGCGCACCCGCCAGCCAGCCAGCCCCCCCCCCCCGCCGCGCGCCTGTGCCGCCGCCGCCCCCGCCGCGCTCGTTTCTTTTCCCGCCGCCCGCCCGGACCGGTGAACGATGAAGGAGATGAAGCAGAGGAGGAAGAAGGAGCGCACGTGGGCCGAGGCCGCCCGCCTGGTGAGAGGGGGCGCGCGGGGGGGGGCTTGAGTGGGGCGACCCCCTTCCCCACTCCACGACTAGGCCTCGCTCCTCAGGTGGGGGCTTCGCTGTTTTCAAAAGTGGAGTGAGGGGGACTTTGGGAAGGCGGGGCGCTCGACGTGGCAACGCGAAGGTGCTCCTCGCCCGCCTCTGCCCTTTAACGCTAAGGGTTGGGGGGGGGGGCGGTGAGCGCCGCAAAACTCACTGTTTACACCTGGTGCCATTAGGGGCACCTCCCTTATGAAGAAAGGCTGCAGCGTTTGGCGCTCTTCAGTGCCTGAGGGACACACACATGATTGAGACGTAAAAATTATGCATGGGATGGATAAAGTGGACAGAGGGAGGTTCTTTTCCCTCTCTCACAACACCAGAAGCAGCGGACATCCACTAAAATTGAGTGTTAGAAGAGTGAGAACAGATAAAAGGAAATACTTTTTTACCCAGCTGGTAATTAATCTGTGGAACTCCTTGCCACAGGAGGTGGTGACAGCATCTGGCCTAGGTGCATTTAAAAGGAGATTGGAGAGATTTCTAGAAGAAAAGTCCATGATGGGCCTATGCAACCTCCTAGTTTTAGAAAAAGGCCACCTCAGAATGCCAGACTCATGGGAGCGTCAGAGGATGCTTGTTGCTGTGTCCTCCCTGAGGCATCTGGTGGGCCTTTGTGGGATACCGGGAACTGGATCCAATGAGCCTTAGGCCTCCAACAGGGCTTTTCCTGTTCCTCCAAGAGGGACCTAAGCCTCCTGGGGCGATAGGTGTTCTGCCTACCGTTATTTGTGTTGTTGCCCAACTTCATAGCTGCCATCTTGCATCTTTTGGAAAACAGAGGGCTGTAGAGCTCTAGCCCCCTAAGGTGCCAGTATTGCATTTTTAGGGGCCTGGGCAAATAGAAGTTTGGGATTTCCTCGTTTTGGGGGGAAGTTGAACTAGACACACATTAGTGCAGGGCTGTCAAACGTAAGGACCACAGGCCTGATGTGGCCCCCAGAAGCCATTTATTTGGGAACATGATTTACCTATTTTCTGTCATTTGCAGCTACTGTGTATATGAGAACAAAGTGCTTATTTCTGGCCATTATCTGCTTAGTGATGTCACTTTCTGCTTAATGATGTCACTTCCAGCCCTCAACAGGCATCATGCCTACTACATGAAGTGAGTTTGACACTCCCTGCATTAGTGCATCCACAAAACAACAATAACAATGTTTTCTTGCAATTCCTCATAAAAGCTCACCTTTTTCATGAAACATTTTGACTCAACCCCCTAGTTCCTCTGTCATACTTAAGCTCAAGTATAGTGTACATGAAATAATTAAACATTGCTCCTAATTTTCCATGGCACTGTGCCCCCCATTGTCTCCCTTGTGCCCTTTTAACATTCTGAGCCCTTTGCAGCAGATATTTTTGTTGTAAAGCACCATGCACCTTGATGGCTCAATGCAATCACTCAGTAAGAGTAGGGAGAAGCATTTGGTGTGTGTACTTACATTGAAAAGAGAGTGGGTAGCAGGACAAAATGTGAAACTACCAGAACTGCGTTGGTTGATTGAGAAAATTCTCAATATAGTCAGAATTTGTAGTTCATTTTTTATATAGTACCTCTGGAAGATTGGCAGGATAATTACAATTTGAGTGCTTTTATGTATTCTATAGGGCTTGGGGAAAGTTTTGCCAAAATTGTCCATAGGGTAGGATATGTTGTTGTTTATATGGTACAATTCATCTGCATGGCACTTTACACAGAATTAAAGCATGTTCCTATCTTGAAGGTTTATTTTCTAAAAGACATGCATGAAAGGAAGGGGAGGGAAACATGTAGGGAAAGAAAAGACAAGAATATTTATTTCTCTTTCTTATTAGTTACTAGGTAGTTATTGGGCTGGGCCAAAGTCTTCACAAAAGGCTGCATCATGGAGATGTTGTGGACAGGTGGTTTCTGGTATACTGGGTAGATAAATTAGATGGAGCAGGACACTTTAAATGACTGAGATGGAAAGAGACATGAACTAAGGTTTCAATCTGGGATGTGTCGAGTTAGAGAGCAGAGATGTGGAGGGGTGAAGGGAGGCCATGAGGGTTTTGAAGGTAAGCATGATAAGTTTGTGTAGGAGCAGACAGGAAGCCAGTATAGGAATTTAAGGAGAAATGTGAACATGTTTGAAGCCATCAGGGGTGGATTGTTTTTGCAGTGAAATGCAAAAGTGACCAGAGACAAGATGGTTCTGAGCTGGGCACATGAGAGATGACCAGGGCACAGATCATAGTTTTTGCTGCTGGAATTGAAGAGTCATATTTTTGCAATAGAGTATTGTAATGAACTGTCAATGAACAAGATATGAGTAGGCTTCAGAAGAAGATTGAGTTCAGTCTTGAATATATAGAGCTTTAGACACCAGTGAACCATTCACTGGAGACCCTTAAAGACCAGGAGACCCCTGAAGTTACAGGATTGGATGGAGAGGATAAGTTCTGTGATGGAGAGGTAAAGTTGGGTATCATCAGTATATAGGTTGAACTGAAAGCCATGTAGTTTGAAAATGTGCAGGCATAGTGCACAGAGGGAAAATAACAGAAAGGCAAAGTTGTGTTCATGCTATTAACAAGGTACTCGAAGCCATGTGGAAGGAGGAAGTTCTTTGGAAAGGTAGCTGGAAGGCTGCAGAAGGAGTGGTTACTGTTCTGTTGAATTTTTCTGTTGGTGGGTGAAAGTGAATATAAACTCAAAGCCAAGTGCGTTTCTCAATTGACTTTTTTCCTATCTAGATTGTCGCTGCACATTGCACATTCATGTTGGCAGCACATGCAAGAGATGTGTGTATTTTATACCACTCATCCTCTAAGGAGCTCAAGGTGGTGCACCTCATTCCTCGCCTGACAACAACCCTGTGAGGTTGATAGGTAGTGACTGGCCCAAAGTAATCCATGAAGCTTTGTAGCTGAGCAGGGATTTGAACCTGAATTTTGTAGGTCTAAGTCCTACACCTGAACCAGCATACCAGATGTTCTCAAACCTTCAGTCTGAAAACTAAAAGTGGGTCATGACTGAGTTTGGCAGCACTTTGGGGTGCGAGGAGGCCCGCAGAGAGATCCACGGGCTCCCTGCACCCTATGAAGGACCAGGGTCGCCCCAGTGAGTTAGAAACCTCTCTTGTGTGTGGCAGCAGTGTGTAGTGGTTGCAGGAATGCCACTGCGACAAGGTTGCCATGCCCCTTAGCGGGGTAGCGACTGGTTTCCCCTGGCTGGGGTGGTGTGATACCACAGTTTGGAAGCCGTGATACCACATGGATTGCTTCCGCCAAATGTGAAGCAGAATTAGAACTCTCTTTGCTAAAGCCACATGGCTACATGGCTCTGTACATTATGCAGCATATATAGCTTCAGGTTCTCATATGTACTTGCGGCAATTAAATGAAGAAACAGCAAAGAGAATGGGCAAGCACACATGTTGCCTTTGAAGTGGACGTGGAGAGTTTTAGCCAGGCTTTCTGTATGGAGCCACAGCCCTCAGGGACCCTGCATAAGCTTTGTGCGTAGATTGGATTGGCATCTTCAGAGACTGATGCTGTTTCCAAGTTATCTCTAGTTATGAAATGCAAATGGTGGAAGAGAAGAATCATGCTAAGTGACACATTTATCCAGTTCATCTGAAAACTATTGGGAAAAGGTGTGCCTCCATTGTGAAGAGGGTCTTTTCTGAAAGTTGCAATACTAAATTTCCCATATACGTTCCTCCCCTGGAAGTGATAATTACTCTGCAATTTTTGCAGGATAGCGTGTTTTCCCCATTACAAGAAGGAATCCTGGGAGGCGAGATTTTGCATATTCTTGCTTGCTTTTTCCGTGTGTTGGAATAGACCACTGAGCTCATAAGCTGGGGTTGGATGGGTGTGTGTGATTTTGTCCCTTTTGCCTTTTACAAGGCAGATATTTTCTTTAAAATACGAAATATTCCTTTCTTGATCAGGACCAATAATTTGAGGTCTAGAGAAGGTTGTTCTCTGGGAGGAGGAAGGGAGGGGCATTCGTGACCTGTGGGATTGCCCCTCCTACTCCAGAAGGCAGGGCTGGCTGTAAACCAAGACTCCACCCATAGGAGGGCATCCCAACCCCCAGTCTGGCCCTGCCTTCTAGAGGACAAGGTCGTTTCCGCAGCTGGGCTCCACAGAGCTCAGCATAAAACCTACGTTTCATTTTCATTTTTCATTTCTTTGTCTTCTTCGTAGCCTGTTCCCTCTCATGCCTACTTCTCTCCTGCTCTTTGTGTGTTGCCCTCATTTCTTCCTCCTTTACATATAGGGAACCAGGGTCCCCACACAGAGAGGGAGCCCGACTGGACCACACCCGGGGCAGCCTCGCTGCAGCCGGTCAACGTGGTATTGCCACACTAAGAGCGGCAGGCCTGAAGCGCCTTGCCCCCAGAGGAGAATGACACAGGCCTGGGCCCTGTGAGGAGCGGAGCGGAGGAGCGGACCCTCTGGGCTGTCGCCGCATGCCCCACAGCATCAGCTCTGAGCGGCCCTCGGCCCGGAGCAAAACATTCCAGCTCTGAGCGGCCCTCGGCCTGGAGCTCAGATTCTGGTTGCCACCAACTTGCAGGCCCTAGTGGAGTGGCAGCTGGTCACCAGTGCAATCAGGCCTCTGGAACATCACATCAGGTGAGGGTGGTTGTGCATTCTGTTGCGCCTTTTTCCCCCTGGTACCAAAATGCAGGTAGCCAGGATGGCAAAGCGGGCATAAGGATTCTGGGGGGCAGGGGGAGGCCGGGCCCTCTACCCAGCAATCAAGCCCAGTTACTCAGGACAAGCTTATTGCCATGATGATGGTGGCAGTGCAGGAGGTCTTGCAGAGCCAGGGGTTGCTGCAGGGTCACTCAGCGTCAAAGAAGCGGGTGGTCTTAAGGCATCCTCTAAGAGAGTTAAGTGCCAGAGATCTCTCAGTCTTGTTCCCCTCTCGGTCACTGGCAAAAACTTAGCCTCCGAGGAAGCACAAGGACAAGCTTACCCACAGCAGGAAGGGGAGGAAGAGTGCCTTCAAAAAGAGAGGTAGAGACATCTTCTTCTCCAGTGACTCCGAGACCTCAGCCTCCTCTTCCAATCCGGAGGACAGTGAGCTCTCAACTGAGAGGAGGGGAAGAAACAGGACTAAAAAACTGTCTGTTGCCAGCAGAATGGTGTCTCCAGAGTAGAGAGGCAGCTAATCCTCTGAGCTCTGTAGCTCAATGTTTTTTCCTCACATTTTTCTTCTCCTGTACTGTCTCTTCACTATTTTCCTGTCCCTGCCTTCCTAGTCAGGGCTTGGCCCCCACACATGGAAAAGGAGGTGTTTTTCAGCACTTTTTCCTGAAGGTCTTTTATTCCCACCTAGGCCTGGCAGCCTTTTCCCCCTGTGTTACTGTGCAAGGGAGGCTGAGGGCCGCATATTGATTTGGGCATAGCAGGCCTTTTTTCCATTTTATTTTTCCCTCTCTCTTTCCCTGTGCAAGGGAGGTTGAGGCCCGTATGCTGACTTGGCAGCAAGGAGTTTCCCTTTTTTCCTGCCTGGATGATATCCTGATCAAAGCATTATCAAGGAAGCAGGCCATGAGGGATATCCACATGACGGTCAATTGCCGGCAGAGGATTGATTTTGTCAGCAGCAGGGAAAAGAGCTCCCTGGATCCATCATGACAGGTGGAGCATCTGATCTCCAGATCAACACAGAAGTCGTCAAGGTGGCCCTGTACAGAGAGAGGAGAACTGTTCTCAATCTTTTGATGAGGTCTGCACAAGCCCAAACTTCGAACGTTGTTAGCATCCCTGCAGGGAATGATGGTGTCTGGCCATGATGTTGTGGACTGGTCCAAATTTTCATGCAATCACGACAGGATCCTCATGCTTTATCAAAAGAAGATCAGAGGCAGGAGCAGCTCCCTGTTCAAAGCAGGTCTGCAAGAGAACTTGGAAGAAGTTTGCTTACTGGTATTGGACCAGAAGCATAAGAGAGACTAAGCCCAACATTAAGCACATCCTCGAGTTCCCACAGGGTGGTTTCAACAAGGGTTTGAGTACTAACACCCTCAAATGCCAGGATGCTACCCCAAGTGCTATCCGGGGAGCGGGATGGGAGAGAGCCTGGCATCGCATACACGCTTCGGGAGTTTATCAAGAGGGGTGTCCCTGATCAATCCACAACCTGTTCACCGTTGCCTGAGCTGGGACCTGAATAATTGTTTTTTAAGCACCCTGACTCAGAAGCCCTTGGAGCCAGTAGCTAGGATGCCACTGAGGGAACCCACCTACAAAGTTGTTTTTTCTTATAGCCATTTTTTCAGAACAGAAGGTGTGAGAAATAGGGGCCCTATCTGTCAGTTAGAGTCTCTGTGCATTCCACAAGGACAGGATAGTTCCAAGACCCAACCAGGTTTGCATCCCAA
Source organism: Lerista edwardsae (assembly GCA_029204185.1). Classification (NCBI taxonomy): domain Eukaryota; kingdom Metazoa; phylum Chordata; class Lepidosauria; order Squamata; family Scincidae; genus Lerista; species Lerista edwardsae. The sequence goes on along the minus strand of JAJKFI010000104.1, from coordinate 413,208 downwards.
GGTTAACTTGGTTTTTCACTGGGCCCAGGAGTTGGTGCTGTCCTCATTTTGCCAAGCCCGAGAAACCCAAAGGACAAGATTTGGCACATCCCGGATGTACACAGGGCATTTTGGTTTTATATGGGAAGGACCAGTAAATTCCATAGGATGGACACTCTTTAAATTTTAGAGGAGTGCCTAGGGTAACAAGGCCTCAGTCTCGGCCATGTCCTGCTGGCTGCGGTCTTCCATTGTTTTGGCTTATTCCTCCTTGAGAGCATCCTTCCTCCAGAGAGCATCACGGCATATTCTGTTCCGGGGGGGGAGGGGGCAGCGAATTCTGCAGCCTTATGATGGGTGCAGCTTGTTGGGGGACATCTGCAGGGCAGTAACCTGGTCCTCCATACATACCTTTACCAAGCACTACAGAGTAGACTCCACTGCCTCAGCACAAGCTGCATTTGGCAGGAGAGTCCCTGCAGAAGGTGGTTGGAATCTAGGCATACAGCCTCGCCTGGCCCACCCATTTTCAGTACTGCTCTGGTATATCCCATAGGTCATGAATGCCCCTCCGTTCCTCCTCCCAGAGAAAACTAGGAATTCCTTACCTTGGGAATCTCCTATTCTGGGATGAGGAAGGGAGGGGCATTCAGCCCACCGCCATCCAGGCTCGGTGTGGAGTGGTCTAGAGGGATGCATGATTCGTGTGGTGGTATACAGGCGTTTTCTACCCTTTGTGTAGTTCGAAAGGCCTCTGGGCCTTGTATATATGTTAACCTTTGAGTTTAGTTGCAGCACAATGGATCAAGTAGCTGTGGAATAGTGCAGTGCACCGCAGAAGAGGTTTGGTGTGGCACTACATGTGGAGGTTGTTCCTGCTCTTCAGTTCTGGACTGGGGGTTGGGATGCCCTCCTATGGGTGGAGTTTTGGTTTGCAGCCGGCCCTGCCTTCTGGAGCAGGAGGGGCAATCCCATAGGTCACGAATGCCCCTCCCTTCCTCATCCCAGAATAGGAGATTCCCAAGGTAAGGAATTCCTAGTTTTTTCCTTAAGAAAGTCAGTTCTCAATTTTTATTTCTTGTTTGTAGTACTATGCAGGTGTTAAGAAAGTTTGAAAAATTGCTTCTTGTTTATTGTGTGAAAGGAGTATACAGGTATGCCCGGTATCCTCTGGAGTTCCATTGTGGATACCTGAAACTGTGGGTTTTGGGGTTGCCTTTTTAAAGATAGGGGAATATCAATTGTTTTGCTGCAACAAGGAAAAAAAAGATTTGTTTATTGTTTCTGTCTTTTTAATAGGTGTTCTGACATCCATGGATAACTGAAACCATGGTTTTCAATTCAGTGGATACCGGGCCTCACCTGTATAAGAGGCAAATGCATATAGATCAAATTATATTTCTTTTTGTGGGGAAAGTAAAGGCATTTTGCTTGAAGAAGTTGCCAGCAGCTAGCTGACAATGATTAGATTTCTCAGTATAGTGTATGTGTTCAGAAATATCTTCCCTCTAGGTTTGGACAGAATTTCTGCTTTCTTTATCAACGGCTTGGGGATTCCTTTTGTGGTGTAAAAAAAGGTAAAGGTTTCCCCACGACCGAATGGTCTAGTCGTGACCGACTGTAGGGGGCGGTGCTCATCTCCGTTTCAAAGCCTGTGAGCCGGCGTTTTTGTCCGATCATGGTGGCCAGCATGATTCTACGCCGTAGCGCACGGAACGCCGTTACCTTCCCACCAGAGTGGTCCCTATTTATCTACTTGCATTTTAGGTGCTTTCGAACTGCTAGGTTGGCAGGAGCTGGGACAAGCAACGGGAGCTCACTCCGTCACGCAGTCTCGAACTCCCAACCTTGCGGTTGAAAGCCCAGCAACAGCGGATTAACTCGCTGCGCCACCATGTCCCTTTGTGGTGTAGAGTGCCTTTGTGCCTTTTAGAGTGCCACGTCCCTTTGTGGGGGCAGAAGATTTAGCCGAGAGGGTTAATGCCTCCGTTTGCCCGAAGAAACAGCTGAAGATCTCAAGGTCGTGAGCTCGGGACTGCCGGAAGTCTCTGAGAGCGGCAGACCTTGCAACTGCGGCTGATTAGAAGCTGAGCTTCAGCTGCCTCGTGGGAGGAGGAGTGTGCTGAAGGTCAGCTGCGTCTCTGGTGAGAGCAGGGAAGCATCAGCCAGCAGAAGACAGACGGGTGGCTAAAGAAAGAAGGCTAAATCCAGAAAGGAAGATCTGAATGTGTGTAGTTCTTGAAAGATAGAACATTCTGTAAATTGTAAAAACCTTCGGGTTTATGAATAAAGTCTGCCCATGTAAACCGCCTTGAGTTGCAGTCACTGGAGAAATCTGGTGATCTTAAGAAAGGCGGTATATAAATACATGTATTATTATTATTATTATTATTATTATTAGAGTGTTGTTATTAGGAATAGTCAGTCTAGTAACCTTTTACCTCTGGAGCAGAGCCATTTCCTTAAAATTATACTAAGGCTTTACTCCTATGCACGTGTACTGCAGGGAGTAAACATGCCTCAGGTTGTGCTGCACAAATCTGAATAGTCTTTGTTTTTATTCCCCTGAGCTTCTTGAGATCAGACTGCCTTGTATTCTTGAGAATGTTCAGAAATTTACTTAGAGTTGCGAAATGATTCTCTTAGATACGTAAATTGTGAACTCTGTATAGCAGTGTACTTTTCTTGTTGATACTTTTAGTAACTTAAGAAATCCCTACCTTTCTTTTGCAGTGTCAGCAATTAAAGAGAGTTGCAAAGGGGAATGTGGAAAATTGGGGGGATGGTTAACCCTTTGGGGATACATTGCATAGAAATTTGACCATGGTTCCCTCAGCATACAGAGGGGATGCAAACACTGATCCTGCAAATGGCATGGCCAGCTTTTCACAAGCTGTGGATTATACAGCTGTCTGTTTTTACTGCTACTTTCAGAGGCTGAGTTCCGGAAGTAATGCTCCTCTTCCACTTAAAAAAAATGTAACTGTACATACCAGTAGTCCTGGTTGGTGTGTCCTTCTGCTTCTCTGAGGATGAAACTTTTTGTTTTTAGCTAGTGGTTTCCTTTCTGAGCCATGTGCTCTCACATGCTTCTTAATTGTTAACTGATAAGTGTGGGTAGGTAGGTGTTCATACAGAAGGGCTGTGTCTTCTGTCTTCAGAGATTCACAAACATGGCTGTCAGTTTGTCAGTACATAAATTTTAATTCTGGTGACTAGCACATGATTCTTCTGCTAATATTCTATGCAAAGCAAATTGCTGCCTCTTCCCTAAATACTCTGTGCAACATGGAGAAGTCTCACTCTGCTAGAGGCTATTCCCTCACTCCAAGTTCCCTTCCCCCCATTTTTTTAAAGCAAAATATCTATTAAAAGCAGTATAAAAAAGCAGTTTTTGTGTAGAATGCTTCAGTTCGAAAAACCAGATTGATTTTACACATGGCTCTATCAATAAAGTGATGTTCATTTATTTGAATTTCTGTAAGATTTTGTTTGACTGGAAGATACTAAGATTACTAAGTGAGGAATTTAGCAAGCTTGATTTGTCAGTTTTCTGCTAACTTCAGTGGGTAGAGTTTCTCACTTTCGTCCTTTTCTTCAGGTGCAGAAAAAGAGGTAATGAAGAACAAATCAGGCTCTCACACTGAAATGCTCCTGCCTGCACTTCATGCAGGGTTACTAATCTTTACAGGTCAAACACTTTCCTTAACCACCTGGCGTGCTTTGCTGCTGCTTAGGCTTTTTCTAGTTCCAGCAGTGTGTAAGGAACTGCTGGGTGACACCAGAAGGACTGGGGAAGAATACTGGGAATATGGTCTCACATAAGAAGAGCCCTGCTGAATCAGACCAAGGGCCCCATCTAGTCCAGCTCCTGTACCTGACAGTGGCCCACCAGATGCCTTGGGGAGCACACAAGGCAACAAGATACCTGTGTCTTGTTGCCACTCCTCTGCATCTGGCATTCTCTTTTGTGCGAATCCTCCTTCCCCGTCCACTTAAAATGCAGACATCTAATGGGTTGTAGCTCGATCTATATATCCTGAACTTCCGTGTTCATTGTGCCCAATTTGAGTGGTGGGCCATTTTTGATGATGTGGTCACTCCCTTGTCAGGGAAGTCTTGCTGTTCTTCAGTTTCAGTGAACTTCCTTGTGAGATAAGTTTTATTCTGTTCGACGTCCTCTTGTTTGGCGGCTCACTCATTTGGGTAGACGTGTTGCTTTTCTATTTCTGGTTTGTGGTTGGCTGAATCTCAGGTTGGATTATCCACTTAGAAGCTCTCTTTGTCTAGGCACCTGGCTTAGGGGTTTCTTTGAAGCTTGGCTGTAAGTCTGTTCAGAACAGGTATTTAAGACTAAGCTTTGTTCATCCATAATAATTTTTGAAATGTATTCTCAGTGGTAGGTTTTGTGTCCCCTGGGTGTCAAATACTCTTTAGCATCTTTAAATATATTATCAGAATAAGAGTCCACACATGCCAAGGTCAAACTGCTAATTGTGGTAGAGAACTGAAGGAGTAAGAGTAGTTAGCCGTGATTAACTGACAGGAGAACTGATGCAAACCTGATTCCTTGAAAATGCCGATACATTTGATATGAGGGAATCTTGTAGAATATTCACTCATAATGTACTATATCAGAGGTTACCAAAATGGGCATCTCAACACACTCACAAGGACGCTACATGACGCCATGGCCTCACAAGATTTCTGCGACATATGCTGTGTTAGCTCCTTCCTGTCTTGTTGTGCTACATGGCACCCCTGTGAGTGCAAAGGACGCCATGACCCCCTTGAGTTTGGGAACACTGTACTATATTCTGAACTGGTGAAATGGACTGACACTATTATCCTTTATTACAGGAGTTCGCAAACTGTGGGTCTGTGGCCCCCAGTGGGTCATGACCCAATTTTTGGTGGTTTGCAAAATTGACAAGGTAGTTAGCCTAATCTGGCTATGTCCATCAAGGGTTAAACAACTTGCTACTTGGGGAAGCACTGCTGCACAATCACCATTATAGCCACAGAGGCTTGAGCGGCTGGTAAAGTGAAGCTTTTTAAAGGTTGGTCCCGAAGCTATTTGGGAACCAATATTGGGAATATTTGGGAACCGTTGCTTTATCACATTTTGCCCTTTCAGATGGAAATTGTGTGAACATTTTGAGCTGCATGGAGCAAATTCCAGATCTTGCTGTTGAGAATTCATTTTCAACACAGTGTCCACATGAAACTGCTTCTCAGGAACATACTTTCTGTACCATTACATTGAAATGTGGTGTCTTGTTTTCTGGAGTATCCTGTGCTATTAGAATTGGTGAAGCTCAGTTAAAGCACTCCTCCTAAGGTTCAGGACTCCTCAAGAAGTTGTAGTACCACAGAGAAATGGCGGAGTAGGAAATAGGAGTGCAATGGCGAGGGGAAGTGACAGTCGGTCCAGTAGATAAGAGAGGCAGGGAAAATGGATCAAATAAGAGGTCTGCCTTAGGGAACCATGTATATAGGTGTTATTATACAAATGCCCGAATAAGAGCATTTGAATAAGAGCAAACTGGAGTGTTTGGTGGCCAGGGAAAACATTGATATAGTGGGCATAACGGAAACCTGGTGGAATGCAGAGAACCAGTGGGATACTGCAATCCCAGGCTATAGGAGGGACAGGCATGATGGAGGTGGGGTGAACATCTGTGTCAAAGAAGGGGTAAAATCCAGCAGTGTAGAAACTGAAGATGACTCCACCATAGAGACACTGTGGGTTAAACGACTGGGCCTAAAGAGCGATGTAATAGTGGGGGCGTGCTATAGTCCTCCAGATCAAAAACTTGAAGCGGACCTTGAAATGAGGAAACAAATCAGAGGGGTGACCAAGAGGGACAGGGTTGTAATCATGGGGGACTTCAATTATCCTCATATCGACTGGTGTTCTGGTCAATAGAGACTGGATTCCTTGACATGCTGAATGAGTGTGCCTTGGAACAGTCAAGGAACCACCAGAGGACAGGTGACTCTGGATTTAATAATGTGTGGTACTCAGGACGTGGTTAGGGATGTTAATGTTACTGAGTCATTGGGGAACAGTGACTATTCTGCGATCTGTTTCACAAAAACCCTTGACTTCAGAAGGGAAGTTTTCCCTCAGTTGAGGAGGCTAGTTAGAAAGAAATTGAAAGGGAAGGCAAAAAGTTGAATAGGATTTGGCCAGACACAAAATCTAACACAAAAACCCTTGACTTTCAAAGGGCAGATTTCCTCACTTGAGGAGGCTACTTAGAAAGAAATTGAAAGAGAAGGTAAAGAGTCCAATCTCTCCAGGCTGTAGTAAAATAACAGTAGTAGAGGCCCAGCGGAAGTGTATATCCCAAAGAAAGAAGGGCTCAACTAGGTCCAGGATGGCTGACGAATAAAGTTAGAGAGGTTGTAAAGAACAAGGAAGCTTCCTTCTGTAAATGGAAGTCTTGCCCAAATGAGGAGAATAAAAAAGAACATAAACTCTGGCAAAAGACATGTAAGAAGGTGATATGGGAGGCCAAGACTTTGAGGAATGCATGGCCAGAAACATAAAGGGAAATAATTAAAGTTTCTTCAAATATGTTAGAAGCAGGAAACCTGCCAGAGAGGCGGTCGGCCCACTGGATAGTGAGGGAGGGAGAGAGGAGATAAAAAGGGACTTGGAGATTGCAGAGAACTTAAATGTATTCTTTGCATCTGTCTTCACGGCAGAAGAACTTGGGCAGATACCGCAGCCCAAACAGCCCCTCCTAATTACAGAATTAAGTCAGATAATGGTTAATAAAGAAGGTGTTTTAGATCAAATCGATAAATATAAATAAGCCACCAGGCCTATATGGCATCCACCGAAGAGTTATCAAGGAACTAAAGAATGAAGTTACCGACCTCATAACTAGAGTATGCAACTTGTCCCTTCAAACAGCTACGGTGCAGAGGATTGGAAGATAGCCAGTGTCACAGAAAGGGAGGGGGGGACCCTGGAAACTATAGGCCGGTCAGCCTAACGTCTGTTCCGGGCAAGATGGTGGAAAACCTCATCAAAGATTAAATCCTAAAACATGCAGAGGAACAAGTGTTGCTGAAGGAAAGTCAGCATGGCTTCTGTAAGAGTAAGCCTTGCCTGAGATTGTAAAACCCTTTTACAATTCTTTGAAAAGGTCAACAGGCACGTGGATGTGGGTGAAGCTGTGGATATCATATATCTGGATTTTCAGAAGCCATTTGACATGGTCCCCCACCAAAGGCTGCTGAGGAAACTTCATGGTCAGGGAGTAAGAGGGCAGGTCCTCTTATGGATTCAGAATTGGTTGAGGGCCAGGAAACAGAGAGTGGGTTTCAATGGGCAATTTTCACAATGGAGAGAGGTGAAAAGCGGAGTGCCCCAAGAATGAAGTTACCGACCTCATAACTAGAGTATGCAACTTGTCCCTTCAAACAGCTACGGTGCAGAGGAATACCCAGCAGGTAATTAATCTATGGAACTTCTTGCCGCAGGAAGTGGTGATGGCATCTGACTTAGATGCCTTTAAAAGGGGATTGGACAGATTTCTGGAGGAAAAGTCCATTGTGGGCTATAGGCCATGATGGATTGTGCAATCTCCTTACATTAATAGGCTACTTCAGAATGCCAGGTGCAAGGGAGTGGCCACAGGATGCAAGCACCTTGTTGTCTACTGGGCTCCCTCAGGCACCTGGTGGGCCACTGTGAGATACAGGAAGCTGGACTAGGTGGGCCCCTGGCCTGATTCAGCAGGGCTCTTTTATGTTCTTATGGCCCTCAGTGTCTCATCTAATTTCTTATAGTGTGCAATCCTAACCTGGAGTTAGTCCAGCACAGTTAGGTCAGCGAAGTTTGGCTGGCACAAGGGACAGCGTAAAGTATTATATGTCTGGACCACTCTTGGAGTCAGAGAGGCCAGCACACAGATGTGCGCCATCCTCCCTGACTCCAAGAGTGGTCCAAATGTGCTTTACATTGGCCTTGTGGTGACCAAACTTTGCTGGCCTAACTGTGCCAGCCTAACTGCAGGTTAGAATTACGCTCTTAATTATGTAATGAAATATCTTACCAAGCCAGTTCTATCATTTTAAATGGCAATTGGACTATTATGGCTTGACATCTTTATTTGGTAGTTCTGTGGGAAGTTTTACATTATACAGTCAGATATATCTAGCTGAGTATCTGGTTGAGTATCCTGGGTATGGATGTACCTACTAAACCAAAGATGTTCCTGTCTTTTCAGGTGCTGGAAAACTATTCTGATGGGCCTATGACTCCAAAACAGATTCTGCAGGTCATAGAAACTGAGGGCCTAAAAGAAATGAGGTTTGTATCAATCTTTCTATCTAATGGCACAATCCTATTGGGCCTAGCTGCCAGTGGAATGTGTGTTCCACTGGCTGTGACTACTGAAAAGCAGCCATAAAGGGGCTCTGGCAATATGCAGAGTAGCCCGCTAGTGGGAAGGCAAGAGCCTACCCCTCTGGGTCAGGGGATTGCTGACCACCTGCTGGAGCAGCCAAGACATCAGGGGAGGCGGGTGGAAGGGGGCAAAACTGGACATGGAGGGGGTGGGAGGCTGCAGTAGGGGGTAGTTCTATCCGCAATGCCTCACACTGGATCCTGTCCCCTCTGACAGCAGCCTCCCTACCCCCGTTCTGTCCTTGGACTTACACCAGCAAAATTGCTGGTGGAGGTCCAAGGAGACCAGTCTGCCTAAACTAGAAATAAGACAGTGGTTCCCAGCCTGTGCTTAAAGATAAGGGAACCACTAAGTAGTTGCAAGTCCTGTTGTAATTGCAAGTTAACTTGCAACTACAACAGGCCTAAAGTAGTTGCAAGTTAATGGGTGGCGGTGACATCACTCCCTGATTCGCCACCACCACCAACTAAGTAAAAAAAAAAAAAGGACTTTTGGACTTGCCTGTGTTTTGGCAGCAGCAAGAAGCTGGGTTTTATGGCAACTCCAGCTGCTGCTACAGGTGGGTAAGTCGAAAAGCTAATTTTTTTTTAACTTAAGTAGCGGTGGCACAAACCTGAGAGTGATAACACCACTGGGTTGCTACTTTCCTTAACCTGTATTCTACTTGTCAAAAGGCTTCCTTTATTCCTTGACTGCTACATTTACTCCAAAAGCCTTTATAGGAAGGGACTTTGTCAAAAGCTTTTTGAAAGTCCAGGGATATAGTGTCAACTGGGTAGTGTTTACCTGCATGTCAGTTGACATCCTCCAAGAACTGCAGAAGAACTTAGTTAGGTGGGACTTAACTTTTCGGAAACCATGCTGGTGGTTCTACAGCAAGGCTTGTTCTTCTAAATCTTAATATTTTTTATTTTTTTATGTATTTATAATTTGTATCCTGCCTTCCCCATATCAAAACAAATGCCCAAGGCAGCTTACATGGTCAGGCAAGTCTAAACCACAATTTTTCAATGGAGTTTTTACAAGTATACAGCATTCTGTGATACACCAAATCCTCAGTCCCTGGTTTTAATATTTTTATCTTTCTGTATTTCTCCAATATACCCGGAACAGCTGAAAGGGCTGTAACTTCCCAGATTTCTTGAGAATATTTGTTTAAATATTAAATGTTACATTGGGTACCTTTCCATTCACTAGCAGAAAGGCCAGTTCTAAGGACAGATTGATATGAATATTTTTGTAACCTCAGAAATTTCAAATTTGAATTCCTTAAGAGCCGTGGGTGGATATAATCTGGACTCAGTTATTTGTTAATGTTTAATTTGTTGTTGTGTTCTAGAACTTTGTCCTTGACTTTGTTGGACTATATCACTGAGAAGGTCCTGTCCACTAGGCGGATGCAAAGATGACAGTGGTTCATTGAGTTTTCCTGCAATCTCCCTGTCCTCTTTAACTTTCTCTTGCTAGCTAATGTCCAGCTGCCTCCCTGCCAGATTTTTTGCTTTCGATGTGTTTGAAAAGGTTTTGATTGTTTTTTTGCCATGCACTCCTTGTACCCTTTTTGTGCCTTGGCTGCTTACATTTTCTTTTGTTGTGTTTTGTTATGTTTCTCTTTGTTTTCCTAATTTTGGTAGGATTTCCATTTTCTGAAGGAAACTTTCGCAAGTATTATCATGCAACTATGAGTCATGCTGGCTGTCCCCAGAGTTAGTTTATTTCCTGCTTAGTGGTATACATTCATGTTGAGCTGCTGTTATTGTGGTTTTCAATACAATATGTTCCATACATTTTGGGAAGGGTTGGCCTTTTTGCCTTCCTCTTAGCTTAGCTTAGAAGTCCCCTCTGTCTGGCCCAAAAGTATCATGAAAACTTGCTGGGGTGAGACTCATGAATGGAATAGAAGACTGGAAGGATATAACTTGTTCAAAAGGATCAGACCTAACAGGAAGAGAAGGGGAGTTGTATTCTGCATCAATGTGTAAACCTGCACAGAAATCCAGGTATCCGATATGGAAGCCTGTTGGGAAGTGTTTTAGGATAAAGGGAGAAAGGAATTAGAGCAATGTCACAGTGGGAGTCTACTACAGATTACCCAGCCAAGCAGGAGCTGCAAACAATGCTTAACAGATTACCAAGGTTTCTGAGAGGCAAACCATAATGGTCATCTCACCTGTCTTGACATCTGCTGGATGTCTCACTGGGCTAGAAGGTCCAGTAAATTCTTGCCTTGCCTTGTGGACCACTGAGGGCTCAATCCTACATAGGACGCAGTGCCAACACAACATCATTGCATCGGCACTACATTGCATCCGACTGGCACCCCCACGGGGCCACTGTGGCTCCCAGGCCAACGCCAGCTGTAGGGCCAGCCTGGGAGCTCGGGCAGAGGGCCGCCCTTGCGCCAACCAGACTCGGCTGGTCCAGGGGTGATTCGGGCGGGGGAGGGAGGGCCAGTGGCCACGTGGCCACCTCAGAGCTACACCTGCTATTTAGCAGGCATGGATCCGAGGAGCGCATTGGGGGGGGGAACCTCAAGCCTCCCATGTTGCCCTGGATGCAGCACAGGCCTGCTGACCCGCCTGCTCCAGCACAACATAGGATTAGGCTGTTAATCATTCAGAAGATGGATGGGAAAAGGGGGTCTCCTATCTTGGTCTTGGTTGTCTGGATATCAGGAATAAATTCTTAAGAAATTATTAGCAGCAAGAGGACCTTGGCATAGAACATGAAACTACTGAGGGAAGTGGTGGGTTCTCCCTGGTTGGAAGCCTTCAGGCAGAGGCTTGATAGGCTCTTTTTGGAGATTCTCTGGAGAAGAAGTTTCTTCTTCAGCCAAGGGATTGGACTGGATGGTCTTGAGGGCCCCTCCAAACTTTATGGTTAAGCAGAAAGTCTGTGAGCAGGAAATAATGGGTGATGTCAGCTAAGATGTTGGGGGTCCTGTGAGGAATGGTTGAAAAGAACTTGATACGTTTAGCTTAGAGAGGAGAAGACTAAAGGCGGGCATGATAGCTATCTTCAGTTTTTCTAAAGGGGAGGACATCTCTGTGGTTCCTGAGGGCAGGACTAGAACTAATGGTTGAAAGTACCGGGAAATAATTTTAGGCTATCCAAGGAAGAATGTGTAAGAGCTGTTTGGCATGAAACAGGTTATCTTGTGCAGTTGTGGAGCTCTCATTGGAGGTTTTCAAGCAGAGGTTGGCCACCTGGCAGAAGATGATACAGTTATCTGCTCTTTATCTGCCAAGGCCCCTTCCAGTAACTTTCTATGATTATTGGTTCAAGCCAACCAGCAAGCCACCCACTCCAGCCAGTATGCCTTCCTTTCCTACGGTGCATGGCTACTTCTTAGGAAGCCCTGGGAATCCTTCCTGCATCTGCCAAAAAAGAACTTGGCAAGCTAACTTTCTAGGGGGAAAACCCCAGCCATTCTCTAGGAGCCACAATGACCAAGATTTGTCAGGCTGTTCTACTCATAGGTTCCTTACCTTGAGGAGGCCTTTGTGATTGCCCCCCTCACCACCAGGTGTATCACATGCCCCAATAGCATGGCTGCATTAGTGCTGGGATGTTGGATGGGATTGGGCTCTTAATGGTACAAAAATCTAACTTGCCCCGTACGTTAGTGGTGCGTGAGATTTTGTTTGTTGGAATGTAAAATGCAAAGCCTTGAAAGTGGAAACGTCTATTCTGGCTCCCAAATCCAAAGTAAATGTGTTGAGTCATGGTGTAGCTGGTTGATAGAGTTCACTTCCAACTCCCTTTCCTTTTCTTTTTATAGAAACAAAAAACATAAATTAGGATAAGCATTACATAGATATAATTACAATACGTGATTATGAGGGGGGGGAAAGCATATACCAGTGATCAGAACACTAGTATGTCCACATAGTTCATGCAGCTTAGGATATTTTGTTAAGAAACGGCTTTCCAATATTTTCGAATATATCCAAATGCAGCTGTCGATGGTGAGCCACACACTCAAACGCGGATAAGCGCAAAATGTAGTCAGTCCATTCGGCACAAAAGGTGGGCATTTTTCCTTCCAGTTTTGTCATAGGAGTCCTTTTGCCGCTGTGAGGGTGCAGAGAGTCCATTTACAATGGCCAGGCGTTAGTCTCCAGATGGCAGGTTCTGTTTCTGGAACCCCTCAGTCCATGGCTATTGAAACCTGTGTATTAGTGTCAACCCCTATGCAGGGATTCCCCGGCCTCAGAATGCTTTATAAGACATAAAAACATCATTTCTGGTTTCCCCTCTTTAAGTTGCTTTTTTTGCTAAATGGCCATTCTGAAGCCCAAAGAAGCAGTCACGCACGGCCTCTGTAGGCCTCAGAAGATCCTCCGGACCCAACCGGAGGTTTCGAGGGTCCAGGTGGGCCCTGGGCGGGGTGGGGGGTTAGGATTGACAACTGCGGATTATTAAATCCTCGGATGTCAAACCTGCGGGTAATGCAGGCCCACCTGTATATTAAAATGTACTGTCAGTTTTTGACATCTCCATCTCCTATGAAATCAGTGGGGTTAGGTGCAAGGAGTACATTACCTGCCAGCAGAATGCAGCTGGGAGTGCCAAAAGATCTCTGAATGCTGCACAGACCTTCCAGAAGCTGCAGGGACCTTCAGAATGGCACCTGCGACCAACATTAAACATGGCCGGTGGATGCTTCTGCCACCCATTTTAAAGGGACCAGTGCTGGTCACAGGTGCCATTCTGAAGGTCCCTGCAGCCTCTGGAATGTCTCTGCGTAGTGGACAACAAGGACAGATAATGAGGAAAGCAGCAATTCTGCACGTTGCTGATAAGCAAATTCACAGATAGCGAGGTTGCATATATGGAGGACTGACTGTGCTTAAGAGTTGTATGCGTAATATATTTTGTACTGAATGATTTTATCCAAATGAAGAGATGTCACTGGGATGGTCTAGGGATAGAGATCAGCATGGATATTTGTGTTCTACCTCCTGAAACTCCTGGGGTTGGGAGAGTGTGTGTTCTCCCTTTCTACAAGATATAGAAAATACCTAGTTTTCTGGCTGGTAATCCTCCTTCGGGCTAAGAGGCAGTTGATGTTTCCTCATGTTGATGTTGCCAAAAACGTGACTTCAGTTGCTTTTTTTTTCCAATCAAGTTCACATTGTCTGCATCGTCTGGAGTTTCTTACTTCCTTCTTAAATTTTGCATATGAGCAGATCCGCAAGCTTTGTCTAGGTTGGAAACAGAGGGCACAGTTCTGTATAACCCAGTAGAGACTTCAGGATCTTCCTTCTTCCTAGAGGTGGCTGTGGAAATGTATTGGAAAAGAGGTGGACTGTAGTGAAACAGCTTTTTGCCTTTCAGTGTCGCCTGTTTAAAATGACATTTGTTTGTAATTAACTTTGTAATTAGTCTTTGTTGTAATTAACTGTAGACTCCAGGTTGGGTTGGATGAGTGCACATTTTGTCTGGAGTGCTGGGTTGGTATAACTTAAGATGGAACAGCACCTTGTCAGTTCATGAAATACACAATGTAACTGAAGGACTAAGTCGGGGTGGTTGAACTTGCATAACGTAAGAGGCACATATGATAAACTTCAGAGTTTGAAAGCTGCAATATGTAAGAAGCATTTAAATGCTTATACACCCCCCTCTCTCTCACCATGAACAGTCCAGTGGACCCTCAGTTTATACCCAGTAAATAATTACAAATCTTGAATTTTTTTTATTTACATTCTGTACTCATTGCGATGTGAAAAGGAGCTCAGCCAATGTCGTTCGGCAAGCTGCACATGATATGTCACATGATATTTGCCAGCCTATACCAGGGCATGGTGATAGTGGCTTGATGGTAATTGTTCTGAGAGCGGAGAACATTGAAAAGGACGTGGTGTTTGCATGTTACCAATCTTGCTATGTGTATGTGCATCATGGAATGTTACCTTGAGGTAGTTGGAGTATCAGAGCTGGCCACAATTTTCTGTTGTCCATAAAACGATGTGCCTGAGCCTTGTGGATCGAATTTTGCATGTTCTCTCCCTTCAGTGGAACGTCCCCTCTGGCCTGCCTGAATGCCATGCTTCACTCTAATTCAAGGGGCTGCGATGGACTTTTCTACAAGCTCCCTGGGCGCATCAGCCTTTTTACCCTCAAGGTAACACCAGATTTCCTTTCCTCTGGTCTGGGGATTGGGCAAAGGATTAACTGAGTGGTAAATTTTGAATGAGCTCAGCACCCGGCACGTGATAATGTTTCAGCTCTAGAATTTCCTGCAAGCCAGTCTGTGGGCGCATAGGTTCAGTGCAGTGGGTTTGTCTAATTTACTCTTCAGCTCACGTAGCGAAAAGAAGTTGCAATTTCCATTCTTTTGTGCCACTCATACAATATTGTGCAGTGTTCAAACATTACCCTTATAAGACCTGCCAACTGTATGTCTGCCTTTGCCTGAAAACAGTTCTTAAACTAGCACATCATGTTTCCACACCAAAGTGGCTGGATATGTGTTCTAACCCCATATCTATTGGGCGTTTGTGTTCCTGCTGGTTCACCAGCGCCCCTGTGAGTCTTTGGGCTTTGCTAGCTCATGAGGAAAAAGTAATCAGAGCTTTAATTGGTCTTTCTAGAAAGATGCTGTGCAGTGGTCTCGGAACCTGTCTGCACCTGAAGGAGAAGAATTGGATGATGCTGCTGATGCAGAAAGCAGTGGCTCCAATGAAGCCAGCACTGTGAGCGGGGATAATGATGGTAAGCGTCCGTCCGTCTGTCTTTTCAAATTTGAGCTGCTCGTCTCTTCCAGGGTGTGTGTTGATGGTGTGACTTTTTCTTTCCAGTCTCTCTAGATGACACCTCCTCAAATGCCTCTTGTTCCACTGAGCCTCAGAGCAGGAGTGTGCCTGCTGTCCGGGAGAGCCACAGAGCAGCTGCGCAGGTAGGAGGGGAGTGCACAACGTCCAGGCACCACTGGGCTAGGGAGCACAGCAAGAGGTGGCGTTGGATGCCAACGCTTAGGAAGCCTCAGAAGGGCAGGGAGAGACAGATTCATGGAGAATAAATAGCCGTGCCTGTTAGCATTTGCATACAAAAAGTACAGCTGGTTTCAGCGGTAGTCTGCTGGGAAGCAACTTCAGGAGGAGGGGCAGCGCCTTCGTGTCATACTGGTAGGGTTCTTGGAGGCATCCAGTGAGCCACTGTGAGAAGCAGAATGTGGACCCTGACTTTGTACCTGCAAGGCCATAGTAGGGGAGAGCAGACTAGAAAGGGCAGTGACTGTCATTTTTTCCCCTTTC
The DNA here is from genome assembly GCA_029204185.1 of Lerista edwardsae. Lineage (NCBI taxonomy): Eukaryota > Metazoa > Chordata > Lepidosauria > Squamata > Scincidae > Lerista > Lerista edwardsae. The sequence continues at coordinate 397,541 of JAJKFI010000104.1, read as the reverse complement.
TCCAGAACGTAGCCCAGGAGTGTCAGACATGCAGCCTGTGCGCTGGATGCAGCCCCCGAAAGCAATTTTTCTTCCACGCCCATTATAATTCGTGTCTCTCATATCTTGAAATTATGAACAAGATTTGCATGTTTTCTCTTCTGTTTGCAGCTAATGAGTTTCTATGTGAGAACTAAGTTCTTATTTCTGGCTTATTTCTGCCTAACGACATCACTTCCTGCTTAATGATGCTGCTTCCGGCCTTCAGCCAGTTGCCATGAATGCTGTTCGGCCCACTACGTGAAATGAGTTTGACGCCCTGTTCTAGCCTGGCGTTAGCGTCATGGAGTGCTTTGTGGTACATCCTACATAAAAGGGCAACTAAAGAGCCTTGACAAAGTAGAAGGGGAAAACTGCAGTCCAAGTAGCTGACTTACTGATGCACGGTGGGATTAACTCCTCGGAGTCTTATTCTAATGTGGTTGTGGGTAGAATCCAGGGCAGAGGGTCTTCAAAGGGTCTGTACTGTGCTAGTACGGAGCAGCAGGGGTGGCTTGTTTGCTATTTGATCCCTCTCTTTTTTCTACATGAAACTCCACAGGTCAGCAAGGCAAGGTTGGGTGTGTAGGCTACAGCTGATCCGTGAGGACCTTGCATGTCAGCTATCCAGGCGTTTCTGAGCAAGTGCCTGGTCAACCTTCCTTGACGATTTGCTCAGATGGAGACCGGGAGGCTTTTCCATTGCTGCCTCAGCCAGTATAATTGAGGCTGGAGTACCATGCAGAATATGGAGATTAAATGTAGAACGAGAAAGAGAGCTACAGATGTTAAAAATGCTAAAAAAATTTCAGCGGTTCATGTTTTCAAAGCCCCATTGTATATATATGGCTGCAACTTGGAGTGAATCAATAACGTTAATGCGTTTGGCAAGGGCTGTTTGCAGCTCTGCTCCTTTGTGATTTCTGTAACTATGCTGCCCTGACGTTTAGCCAACGGGCTACTCTAGCTTGATTTGCCAACTTGGCTGCATTGGCCCTTCATGCAGCTCTGCTTTCCTTTTACAAAAAAGCTGTTTTATAAGTGCTGTTTGTTCAGATAATTTGATTTACCACCTCTTTCTGTCACCCCCTAAAATATTTTGCAGCTATCGGCTTCCCCTGTCTCTGTCAACCTGGGCTAGGAAAGTTGACTAAGTTTAAACACATCTTGGTTTGTTACATGGTTGGCTTATGTACTTTTGGTCGTCCATGTAGTCCCCACTCACATGCACACCTGCTTTTGACCTATGTGAGCACCAGGTGAAATGCAGGTCCTGGATGTGGCATGGTTCTCCACGTCTGGAATCAGGTGGGCAGTATAGAATTGAATAGAGGAAGAGGGCTCAGGGATTGGCAGGTATGTTGTGGCAAAGCAAGGGAGGGGGAGGGATGCAGTGGAGGTGCGAGCAAAGTGACACTTCATGCCTCCGAAAAAGCTTTGCACACGAGAACCTACTGAGTCATAGAAGCGTTCCTGACGGAACACAATATTCAGGGTGAGACCTGGTCACTGGCAAATGTGTTTCTGAACAAGCTTCTTGCTGCTATTCGGGATATTCTGACTCCAGGAGAGGAGCTGTTAGCCCTCATTTAGCAAACTTATTCTAACTACGTGTTTAGCCTTGGTATACAAAGGGAGGCATGTAGATATTTACCCAACACCACACTCTTTTGGTTCCTCTGGAATACAGGCAAGCAAACAGAAGAAGAAGACGGGCATGATGCTTCCCCGTGTAGTTCTGACTCCCCTGAAAGTAAATGGAGCACATATGGAAACGTCATCAGGTGAGCAAAAGTGCTGCCCTCTGCAGCACCTGTCCCACGAACACAAGTACTTCCTTCCTTCCTCATCCAGTCTATGACAGGAGTTTCTTTGGCACCTGTTAAATCTTCCAGCTGTCTTGGCCAGAGTCGTGTATCCTGTGCAGTGCATTGTTTGTCCAGAATGCAGCTTCCTGAGAAATGTGCTCAGGTTTATCTCTCAGACTTGAGAGATTTCCACCTTCTGCTTGGGTTACAGTCTCCATCGCAGTGAGGCCATGAACTACCTGTCACACTGTGAAGTAGTACACAGTGGTACCATCAGTAGTACTTCTACCAGTGTCTGAGAAACACTGGTCTAGACCCAGGGGCAAATGTTGAGATCCTTGTTCAGACATGATGTGTTCTTGGGATGACCCTGAGCAGCTTCAACTCTCATCCTCGCCTGCCTTGTAGTGTTAACGAAGGGACAAAAACTGGAGCAATTCACGCATCTTCGTACCACATAGTGTGTGGTGTTTTGTGTAGTGCTTGTGTCTAGGGCGCTGTACCAAAAGGATGAAAAGATGACCATGTTGGCAGGCTTATAGTTTACAAGATGGGTGGAAAGGAAAGAAGCTATTAGAGGGCATGAAGATTATCACAATTTTGGGAAAGGGAGGCTTGGAACCAGAGAGGGCTGCCGTTTCTGTGCCCTGTGCAGACCCCTAGTCCTCTTGTGACTCTTCTGCCCCCGACGAGCCTTGCTTTCCTCCTCTACAGAAACCCAGATAATGATAGGATAAATGATTCAAACTTGAATATTTTGTGCTACTATTACGTGGTGCTCTGACTACAACATTTGTGGCATTTCTCTAGTGTGGTGTTCACACACCTGAACTTGGTCTTCCCTGATCTGAGTACTGCTGCTTAAGTCTGTGTGGCGAACGTTCGACTCCCTTTCTCCAGAGAGTTTTTGCCTGTCAATTCTAGCTTGTCAAGCGAGGCCTTCCTCCGGCTCACCTGTGTGTGTTCTTTTCAGGGTTGACAGGAAGGCAGGCCGGTGGGGAGAGCAGCACTTCCGCAGCCCTGTGCAGCACTGCTGCGCGCAGCAGGACGGAGATTGCCAGGGACCCTCCCCAGTTGTTCCGAGGGTTCCGGAAACCAGCAGGCGGTAGGCACCGTCCCGTGTCTGTGTTGTGTCCTCCTGGAAGGTGCAAGAAGCGTCCCAGGCAAAGTGTCTGAGAAATGCTGTGCTTTTATCCTCCAGATGCGGGAGTGACGGGAGGGCTATGCCCATGCAAAACACGTTGAATCTTAAAGATTCTGCCCAAGAATGTAAAGAGGGGCTGCAAACTCCTTTTCCATCTTGGAATAAAACCCTCCATCAAGTCCCCTTCATTCCACTGCGTTGCACCAATGGCTCCCTTTCACAGTCCCCACCCCATTCAGTAACAAAGGTTGTGGAGGTGCCCCCTTTGGGAGCACAGGGAGAGGGCTCTCTTCCTGCCATTTGCACGGGGGAGCTGCTGCAAGCAGCTTATACGTAGCTCTGCAGAAGCACTTAACCCCTGCTGTCCTGGAGCAGAGAACTGTTTGGGAAGAACGAGGCCTGCTTGTGTGGCAGTGGTGCCCATGCTTGGGTATGCATGTTTCGGTATACAGGCGTGCGTTCCTTTTGAGAGGCCCAGTCACTCAGGCTCTGAGCTGCCACTCTGGTGCTTCCTGGGCCATCTCTCAGTTAATATTCCTTGCACTGATTTTTAGGAGCGTACTTGGAATCATAGAGTTGAAACTGTCATCTAGTCCAACCCCCTAAGACCCCCTGCCTTCAGGTGTTGAGGGCCTGCAACTCTGTGGAGGGGATGTATTAGCGTGTTAGCTGTGTAAATATTTCTGTTTTGTGGGACTCTCTGGAAATTGCAGGACAAATGAAGAGGAACAGGGGTGACGATATAGACTTCGAGACGCCTGGTTCAATTCTCGTCAACACAAACCTGCGAGCACTGATAAATTCCAGGACTTTCAACGTGCTGCCCCTGCACTTTCAGCAGCAGCTCTTACATCTCCTCCCTGAGGTGGACAGGCAGGTATGGTCTCCCACTGTCGGTGGCTTAGGCGTGCTTTTGTCCCGCTGTCTGTGCATACTCTCCAGCCCCCTCTCCTTGTTCTCCTTAGACTGGGACGGACGGTCTGTTGCGGCTCAGTGGGAGTGCCCTGAACAACGAGTTCTTCACCCACGCTGCCCAGAGCTGGAGGGAGCGGCTGGCTGATGGTAGGCGTGCTGGTTCTCCTTGCGTGTCTGGAGGGGGGTGGGGAGAGATGCAGTCCTGCAGTTTGGTAGCAGGATGAGTTTGAATGCCACTTCAGTTGATTTAAGTTGTATTCCACCTTTCTTTGCTGGAGCAAACGTTCAAGGTGTCTCATAATGTAATATTAAAAATGAACAATATATACAACAATTTAAAAAAACATCTTTCCTAGCCAAGATTTTTTATGGCCACCACCTATGTACTGAAGTTTCAGAAATCCCTACCTAAAAATCCAGTTCAGGTGGAAGGACATCCATTGCCCACCATTAGACCGTGTCCATGTATTGATCTATGAAATTGTCACTTGGTGTGTTCAGTCTGCAGACTGCGGACAGCTCAGCCCAGCAGTTCAGCCTTTCTTCTCAAGTTTCCTTTCCGTAGCTTGACCAAGTAAACCGATTCTGCTGATTCTTGCCCTCCCTGTTTGGCCCTCCTGCCGTCCCCTCCCACCTTTCCCACTGTCTTGTCTTTGTCCGGGGGGGGGGGGAGTGCTGGAGCGGGTGAGAAGCTGCTGGCCTTCCCGCCAGCATGCTGTGTGGTGTGCTGATGGAGCCCCTCCCGTGCCTGGCATTGCCTTTTGGCAGTCCTGGCGTCAAGGGGACGCGGGCTGGGCCTCAGGCTGGCCACCGTCTTGGAGACTGAACGAGCCCTTGCCTTCCCTTCCCATCCCCCCACCCGGGACCAGAGCCACCGGGGTTGGGTGTGTTGTCTGGAGCCTCCACGGCCAGGGGAAATGCCTCCTGGGCCGCTCGCTGGAGGTTGCTAGTGGCCAGGAGGGGCATCGTCCCACGATCCCTGTACTGGGGGCTCCAGACTCCCGGGCCAGCTGAAGACCAGATGTGAGGACTCTTGATCAGTGTAAACGTGGGCTGTGAGGAACACTGCGTGGTTTGCTCCAGTGACACGGAGCACTTTATCTGGTGTGTCCTGGGTGTGTCCTGTCATGTGCTTTCCTCGTGTTAGGCTTGCCAAGTCTGGATGCTTGCCTCTTCTCTCTCGGCAGCAGCCAGCTTCACTTGGTGCTTTCTTTGCAGGCGAGTTCACTCATGAGATGCAGGTTCGCATAAGGCAGGAAATGGAGAAGGAGAAGAAGATGGAGCAGTGGAAGGAGAGGTTCTTTGAGGACTACTATGGGCAAAAGTAAGCCTTGTTTCCTTTGTCACTAGTAACAAGTAACGGAACAGTGTTGGTGCTGTAGCCGTGGGGAGCACTCAGTTTCCCCCACCCCGGAACATCCCAGCTTTTTAAAGCAGATTTGATTTCTAGCCCTTTCCATTGCAATGCTAGGGAAACAAGCAGTTAGTATTCTGTTCCGTTGTTTAGCCAGGAGTAAACGTTCTCTCAGCTTCCCGTGCTCTGATCGAAGAGTGCAAAAGCTCTGGGATGACTGAGCGCTTGTCACCATTTTCAATTTACATTGAATTATTAACACTAGAAGTGTGTACACAAAGCCTTTGCAGTTTTGGCCAGGGGCACATTGTCCACCACAGGTATTAAGCTCTGCGGACGTGTCTGAGAGCTCCCATTCCTGTGGCGAGTCCCGGAAGGGGGTGCCCACAAGGAGCATGTTGGAAAGGTCCTTGCTGGGCGGAGCTGATTCCTGCCACACTTTGGTGTGCCCCGGCACAGGCGAGGCACAGCTCAGTGGCTGGTCTCTCTCCAGACGTGCTGTGAGTGCTGGCAGGTGCTTTTCTGCAGGGCGCTGTCCGCTGACTGCTTGTGTCCCGCTCGAGCAGGTTGGGCTTGGCCAGGGAAGAGCCTCCGCCTGAAAACTCCCTGCGAGACGATGTGGAGAACAGGACCTCCTCGCCAGCGCCAGAGGAGCCTGCGCAGCTGCACCGCGGGCCCGTCACCCGGCAGCGAGACGGGCACTTCCGGAAGCGCGCCCTTCGCTGCAGGACCCGGAAGAGCCTCCACAAGCTGGGCGAGCCGGAGCCGGCAGAGGCTGCCCAGGAGGTGCTGCCGGTGGAGTCGGCGTCTCCAGAGGGCCGAGAGGCCAAGCCTGACGTGGGCCCGAGCAAAGGCAGCCAGGCGCCTCCAGAGCCGGAGGCCCTGTCCGAGGCTGCCGGGCCCCCAAGCAGAGCGGGAGACGGGGGGGCCGTGGCCGGCCGGATGCCCAGCGCGCCCCAGGAGCCTCCCCACGACCAGGAGTCCAAGGAGCAGAAGCGGAAGTGCCTGGAGCAGGCCGCCTCCGCCTCCTTCCCCGAGAAGAAGCCCCGGCTTGAAGACCGTCAGTCCTTTCGTAACACAATTGAAAGTGTTCACCCAGAAAAGCCACAGCCCACCAAAGAGGAGCCCAAAGTCCCCCCCATCCGGGTAGGAGAGAAGCTCGTGCTCACCTGTTGTCTTTGGGCTGTGATCCTGGTGCTCCCTGGAGCAGCCTGCAGGCTGCTCAAAGAAGGGAGTGTGGGTGGTGGGGGGGAGTGTGTGGTTGCTCTTGTGGGCCAAATGCTACTGGATTGGGGCCCCACTGCATAGGGCAGTAAGCAGCCGGGGGGGAGGAGGAGTTGCATTAGGATGTCTGTCCCGACAGTGCAGGGCAGTGGTGTGCCTGTGCACGAGCAGGAAAGTGCCTTCAGCGGGTCAGCCGTGGCTCCGTGGTAGAGCCCTGCTCTGCCCAGAGAAAGCCCCAGGTGCCGTCACTCGCAGCGTCTCCCGGTAGGTCTTGGGAAGGGGCTTCTCCTCCTGGGACCCCCACAAACTGATGGCAATCACTGTAGGCGTTACTGAACTGCAGGGGACCTCCAGGAAATGGGCGCACGCTGATCCCCGCAAGCGGGTTTAATTTAGAGATTTCGACCCCACCTTTCCTCTGTCAAGGCAGATGCCCAAGGCGGCTTACAGTTATTGGAGGGGAAAATACAGTACATCAAACTAGTAAAACGATAAAATGAGAAATAAAAATAAAATATAAATAAAAACAGGGTAAAAAAATGGTTGGAAGAAGGCAAACTATTTGCAGTGCTGCAATTCACACGAACGCTACATCCAGCCGTGGTTCCCAGACTGTTGAGCACTGGACCCACTTTTTAAGGCAGCCCTCTGTCGGGGCCCACCTAGCTTTACAAGACAGAAAAGGGGGTTCTCCTTACCAGCCACTCAAGCCTCTGGTTTTCCCCTTTTCACTGTGGTGGGGAGGGGCTGCCTTTTGGAGTGTTGGTTGAGCTCCATGTTCATTGGATCAGGACCAGACTGATGTGCTTGCTTTCCTCTCTGCCTGGCCTTCCATAGGAGCCAGTGATTGGTGGAAAGTCCAGGGGGAGGGTTCATCCTTTTGTTGAGGAGGGGGGAACTTTGCTGTACAGAACCCCCTCTCTCACAGAGCAGAGCAGCAGCTCACATGATTCCATCTGCAAGACAAACCTTGCAGACCTTCACCTGTCTATGAAAGAGATGCGTTTCCTTAGCGCTTCTTTTCCAGTATGTGCATTTGGAATGGAAGTGCGGAGGAACTGGGATTGCTGTAAACCTCCTGAGTGAAAGGGAGGGAAGGAGCACCAAGCACTGGACCTGCTCCCGTGGCCTGGAAGCCGCCTTCCTGCTGCTTTTTTGTCCTGCTGCTGGCTGATGCTGTGAGGCAGCACAACCTGTGCTGAGGAGAGCCCCGTGTCTTGGCACTCGAATCGAGTCAACGGGGCCCGTTGTGAAGATCCGCAGCCTGCAGAAGCAGAGCCCTGTGGGGGAAAAGAGCCCACCCCCGACTCTCCCTTCCCTGTGAAGAGAAGGAGAAGCGCTTCTCTTTCCACTGCCGGAGAGCAGGCTCCGTCCTCTCTCCCTGGCTTGTGCAGCTCTCATCCACCACCAGCAGCAGCAGCAGCCGAGACCCTTGGGGCCTGCTGTGCCAGGGTGTTTTTGCTATGCAGAGATCAGATCACCGAGTGAACTAAACCTTCCTCTTGTTTGGCTGTCTTTCAGATTCAACTTTCCCGCATCAAACCCCCCTGGGTGGCTAAAGGTCAGCCAGCCTACCAGATATGTCCTAGGATTATCCCCAATACAGAGCGCTCCAGCCAGGACCGCACTAGGACCTCAACCACTGCTGACTTTGAGGCCTGTTCTCTGCAAGGCAGGGTCCAGCGAGAGGCTGTTGCTCCTGCCACCGCCATTGGAGGTGGGGGTGGGCCGGGGGGAGGAAGGACTACGGATGAAGGCGGTGGTGGTGGCGGCGGCGGCGGCGACCAAGACCAGCAACCCAGTGGCCGCCCCAAGTGCTGGAGATCGAAAAGAGCTCACGGGAAGTGTCTGTCAAATCTACAGCGAGCACAGCTACTGCCGCCTTCCCACCTAGGAGGAGAGCCCGGCTTCGGGCTGGCCCAGCTGAACTCGTCCCCCCGTGGGAGGGAGGCCTCCCCGCCCAGAGCCGAGGGGGACCTTGCACTTGGACAGGCCACCAGCAGTGCTTCGCGGGAAGCCGAGGGGGCTTCAGGGAGCCCCCGCGCGGGGGCCGGGTTGGCCAAGCTGCCCCTCAGCAGTGTCACCACGGAGAAGCCGGAGGGCAGCTCTGGACACCTCCCCCATGGCGGGACTAGTGAACCTTCTCCAAAAGCCGCTTCTCTGGAGCGTTGCGGTAAGGAGGCGAGAGGCGACCTTCCTCCAGACAGGCAGCGAAGGAGCTCTTGGCTCGAGGAGCCCCCGGTGCATCTCCTTGGAGACTCCAGCAGAGTTGGAAGGCGGGCGGGGGAGAGTCCCCTCCTCCTGAACGGCGGCTCTGCCAGGACCCTCGGCCGCACCCCAGGGTTGGGCTTGGAGAGCAAAATGCTGGATTGGGAGCAGGAGGGGCCTGACGTGCCTGGCCCTTGTGCGGGGCAGCCGCCCCCTGCTCCAAGGAACGCGTGTACTGCGGGGAAGGCGGACTTGTCCCCACAGTGGCATGGGCAAGAAGACCCGGCCGGGCTGCCCTGTGCTCCCCAGGAGGAAGCTTCTCTGGCGGAGCCAGTGTCACCCCCTGCTGGCTCAAACGCTTCCCGCAGCCCCCCTTCAGCCTGGGAGATGCTACTTGGGGCCGGCACGGAAGCGGCTCTGCGCAGGAGCAGCCCCACCAGTGACGCAGAGACCAGGAGCACAGTGAGCGGGACCACGGAGTCGGCATCCGACCTGGAAGTGGAGCTCACGGATGACAGCAGGGAGCTGGAGCAGGAGTGTGGGCAGGTGGCCGCGAGAGAGGCTGCTCCCAGCAGGAGCCGCGTGGAGACGTACAATGGGATCCCGCCTGAGCGTCTGATCCGAGCGGGCCTGCCTTCAGAAGCTGGCGCCAGTGGTCAGCGACAGCCATGGAAGTTGCCGCCGTCTCTGCCGCAGAAGGCCTCGGAATCCGCGCCAGATGTGGGTGTGGCGAGCCAGAAGAGCCCACTCTTGGGGACCCCCACGCCGCTGGCTTCTGCGGAGGTCAGCAGCCCTCCGGCCATGCAGTTGCTAAAGGGAGGTCTGCCCACCCAAGCCGTTCTTCCAGGGACAGGCGGTGGCCCAGAGGAGGAAGCTGCAGACCTCTCACTGGGTCAGCCCTCCACAGAGGGTGCCCCTTTCCCAGTGCGGGGCAAGGGCAGTGGCTTCCGTGCCCAAGAGGCCCCTCAGGCTGGTGTGAGGAGCACCATCAGAAATGGCTACTGTGTGCCAAGGTCTTTGAGAGACTCTCTCGAAGGGCAGCTTGCCCCTGGGCCAGTGCCCTCACCCGCCGAGAGGCTGGGCCAGGAGCTGGAGAGCCAGGAGAGGAGCCAGCCCACCTTGAAGCTTGGGTCAGGCTCCGCGGACCAAACTGTGGGTCCTTCCCAGAAGCCTGAAGCACTGGCCCTGAGTGGGGGGCTGCACTCTTCCCCCACCGCCCCTGTAGTGCCTGCGAAGACCACCGTTGCAGAGCCTGTCCCCTGTGGCAGCCACGAGGAGAAGCTAAAACCATCTCCGGCCCCGCCGTTTTTGTCTCCCAGCCGAACTGCCCTGCATGCAGACCCGAGAAGTGGAGAGCCTGCTCAGAGGAGCCAGGAGGCGCCTGGGAAGAAGGTCTTCGGCCCCAGCGCCCTCTGCGGTGCAGCCGCCAGGGCTCAGCCCCCCCGAACACTGGCGCCGTCCCCCATCCTCGGCATGCTGTCGCACAGCAGGCCAGCTCCCAAGAGCCCCGCCCCTGGAGGCGGGGCCCCAGTCCCGAGGGAAGGCGGGTCGGCCAAGCAGCGGGGGCACGGCGGCGGCGGCGGCGGCGTGGAGAACAAGGCCGCGGCGGCCTGCCCCGGCCCAGGCAAGAGGAGCCTGGAGAAGAGGCTGGGCGGCGTGGGCAGCCCTGCCGACCTGGCGGAGCAGCTGCAGAGCCTCCCCCTGCTGAGGGACCTGCCCTTCCTCAGGCTGCCCAGGGAGCCCAGGAAGGGCCTGGCCCAGCCGCTGGAGCCCTCCTCCATCCCCTCCCAGCTCAACATCAAGCAGGCCTTCTACGGGAAGCTGTCGAGGCTGCAGCTGAGCCCCGCCAGTCTCCACTACGCGCCCAACGCCTCGGCGCTCCCCAGAAGCCTGGCGGGAAGCGTGATTCAGCTGAGCCGCAAGGCGGGCTTTGCCGGGCCCCGCGGCGTGTCCCTCTCTGCCCAGATGTTTGCCGGCAGCAGCAGCATGGAGGAGCTCTCCCTCAAGTGCTCGTGCAGCCTCAAAGCCATGATCGTGTGCCGGGGCTGCGGGGCGTTCTGCCACGACGACTGCATTGGCCCCTCCAAGCTTTGCGTGTTGTGCCTTGTGGTGAGATGATGCTTTACGACTCCGGAAGGAAAAGGTGTCCGTTGACTGTGTCTGTTTCGATAACGAGGATCTTGGGCTCTGTACACGAGGACTCATGCTGGTCGCAGTGGAGGCGGTGTGAATGCCGCATGCTTTGGTTTTCCCGCTGGCGTTGGCTGCGGGTCGCAGGCCAGTGTCCGTGGGCTTGTCTGCACAGGCAGTGCCGTCGAATATTATGCTTGCTTCCTGCCCTCCCTGGTGCTGGTGCCCCTCGGGCTCTTTCAGAGTGACGCTGACTTCGGTCGGAGCCAGAGCCAGCAGCGGCTGCTCAAGCGGGCCCTGCGTGCTCCAGCGGGCCACGTTCAGTCTTCCACCCTCCACCTCCGCCATTTCCTTCCCCTGGCCTGAGGGTGGGGGGAAGGCAGCTTTGAGAGCTCTCCCTTTAGGGAGGCCAAGGAAGACGTGATTCTGGAGTGCAGGAAGGCGGTGGGCTGCTGGCGTGGGGAGCCTCTCTTGCCTCTTATCTGTTGGGCAGCGGTGGGGCAGAGGCTGTGGGTGTCCCCGACGCCAGAAGACTGTTGAGGTCGGCGTGTTCCTCCATGTCACGACTTGGGCCACCAGGGAGTTTGGGCTACAGACAACTTTTTACTTTCTGAGCAGTGTCATTTTTTTAAGGGAAAAAAATTGATATATATATATATATATATATATAAATATAATTTTAAACTTTTTGTTCTTGGGTGTAAAAAGTGAAACTGTTGAACTCCTCTATGTACCCTCTATGCATTTGTTGGATCATGTATTTATATGTTGTACACAGTACTGGCCAATTCTGTAAATGGATGTGATGTACAGAAAGGGTTTTTAAAAATTCCTTTATTTTTCAGGTTGCAGCAGTATTGCATTACAGTGGTGTTGGTTGCCCATTGCTACCCATACTTAGAGCTGCTGTGTGTCACCCTGCCTGACACACACACACGCTGGGCCTGCCTCTCAGACGGTCATGGGGAGGTGGCCGTGCTTGTCTTGGGGAAGGCCTCTGCCAGATGCCCAGGCTTCACGGTTTTGCTCCCTACTGCGTCCCTCTTGAAAGCTGAAGGCAAGGACCCAGGCGTGCTCCTAGCCGTGGCAAGCAGGCAGCCCCGTGTGGGTCACCTTGGGGAGAGGCCCTGGGATTCTCCTCTGGAGAGGTGAGGGGAAGCAAATGCTCTGTTTCCAAGGAAACAGCGGAGAGTGAAGGTTTGGCCCCCCTCTTTTTTTTTTCTTTTTTTCAGCTCCTACCTACCTCTTCCTTGACCAGGCTCTTCTTTTTCTTTAATTGTATACTTCCCTGCTGGAGAGCTATAGAAGTGTTAAAATCTAGACTTCATTGTCTCCAAAATGGTTTACTCATAACCAGCGTGGCAGCTTTTTAGTAGGAAACCCAGGAAAAAGATATTTAGGTGAAGTGAATAATTGTGGTATTAAAGGCAAATAAGTTGATGGTCTGAAATCTGCTTACCAAAGACGAGGGGACACAGCTGCCCCCCCTTGCGCTGCATCCTCCAGGGCCCTGATTGTGTACAGACTGATGCTGGTCTGGTGGGGGGGGGGAGTCCTCTCTGATGACCCTGGTGTTGTATGTCCCTTGTGGTATTGGAAAAATAAACATTTTGAAAAGTTGAACGTGTGGTTTTACCCTTCCTTCTCCAATAGCCCTGATTCCCCAGTGGGTGGGTGAGGCCAGTTGCAGCCAAAGGGTTCAGTGTAATGCGTTTCCTCCTAGAAAACCCCCTTCTGGCTCCTGCCCCAACAGTCAAAGCTAATGGCTGCCAGAGCAAGAGGCTTCCCCATAGCAGCCTTTGTATAGCGCTTCTGTAGGCAGAACCCGTCACTGGGGGATCACTTCCTACCAGCCCTATTAGTCACATACTGCAGGCGAGGCGGAGAGGCTTCCCCCAGACCTCTGGAGTTGGTGGTAGAGGTGAGGTTTGAACCAGGGTGTTACGATCCATACCTCAGCCTCGCTGTTGCAATCCTGCACTGGGGCTCATAACAGCATCTATTGCTCTGCTTTGGAACGGTCAGGGGGCTTAAGTCATTGCAGTTTTATCTTTTGTACTGAGGGTGTGTTTGAAGGCAGAAATGCCAGACTGACCAACCGGTTCCTTGGTCCCAGGGGCTGATTTCCAGGCCAGTCTGGGACGTGTGGCCTGCCTCCTCCTCCTTCCTGTCTTGGGCTGGCCCTTTGGAGTCTTCCCTGCCCGGTTACTTGTGTCGGCGTCTGCAGCAGTGGTCGTTCTTCCTCTTGCCTGCCAGTGGCCCACCTGCAGGCGGAGCAGGACTAGGACTCCCCCTTCTTGTAACTAAAAGCCAGGTTGCAGAGACGGCTTCATCTCCCTCTGCTCTGCAGCAGCCCCTTACCTACAGGTACACGATGAGAAATGTTGGAAGGATTTTGCATAGTGGAAGAACACCTACCGTAGGTGTAAAACGGGGGTTGTAGGGGGAGGGACAGGGAGGATGCGTCTAATAAAGTTGTACCCTTAATCACGGGCTCTCAAGAGACTGGAGTTAAAGCGGTGCCCGCTGCCCTAGGTGGTTGGCTGCTGCTGCTGCTGTTCTGGGCCCATCGGATAACCGTCCTCAATACGTTTGGCCCACAAGGTTGGTGGGAAGGTAGTAGGTTAATTGAGGGACTCGGCTCCTCATCTGCTTCTCTGGCTGAGAGTGGTCGGGAAGGGGAGGAGGCCCAGCCGAAGGTACCAATAAGACCATATTAGGATCCAGAAGTGGTGTTTTGTTATACAGTGTTTATTAAGTAGATTCAGTCTTATAATATGATATACAGACTCAAAAAAAATTCACGTACTTATGAAATCAGTGCATTTAGCAAGTAATACCATGGATGGAAAGAGCCACTTGATTTAAACAGCTCATTGGTCTTCAGTTAAGTGAATGGGACAAGGAGGTTGGCCTGTGCTACTCATTTCACAAACAGAACAGAATTAAAGTTGCATCACGTAGAACAAATACACGTTCTAAGAATTAAAAATATTAAGCCACATTTACTGGAAAAAGTTCCACTGTATATAACACAAAAGTATTTCCATAGCAGGTGGAGGAGGAAGGTGCCCATCTGCTTAGGAGAGCCACATCGAGTTGCATAGGTGCCTGTCAAGGTCTTTTCAAGAAGAGTTCAGCTGATTCAGCAATAAAGTGTCACCTTCTCAAGCTGCCTTTAAGTGCCATTAGCTTCCTGTGTAGCATGTCTAGGAAAATGGGGATACTTCTCGGGGGCATTTTTCAGCACTGAGCTCTTGTTTCTCGCAGTGCTGGAAGTCAAGTCCTGGGTCTGCCTGCCTCTTCCTGGTCCCGTCCCCTCGTGCCTCAGCAGTGAGGGAACAGCAGCCAGTAAGACACGGGAATGGGGGCGCCAGCACTTGGTTTTCGTTTTATTCCATCCATCCTCGGGGGGGATCTAGGGCGGGGTTTGGGGCAACCCTTTTCTTACAGCACAACCCAGGAGCGGCATTGTGTGTTTTGCATACGGAGACGGGAGGGGTGTCGATTAGAGTGTGTGGCTTTGCTAAGCAGACGAATGAGGGTGAGGCGTCTCCCCTCGCTAAGAGCAGGTCTTGTGGAACACGGAGGGGCGCTGGGAGTTCTGTACATGTAAACAGTACACTTTCACTGAGTCCAAAGTCAGGAGCAGAGAGTACAAAGGTTCACATTGGTCTTAGGTAGATAACAGGCGAAGAACTGAGCTGTACAGCTCTGAAACGACAACCAAACTTCCTAGAGCACCACTAAATTATATAAAAATCAGACAATGGACAGATTGTAGTTGGTATTCTGGTGAAATTGCTAGGCTACCTTTGTAAAAAGTTTTACAAAAAATTACAAATCAAAAGTATTCTTAACCCTCTGAGTTCAAAGCCGCATTAGTGGTATGAAAGGTGAAAGTGGCCTCGAAGGGCAGAGGTGGGGAGGTCGTCTTTGCTTCGAGTCATGCAAGGACCTGCCTTATCCCGGGCCAAAATGCAGCTAATTGGGAAGGGGAGGGAGAGACAAGCGTGTGTTTTCCTCACTAGCTTTTTCCCAAAACAAAACCAAAAAGCCTGCCCCCCCCCCGCAGTTCTTCCCATGCAGAAGGCAGGAAGCCAGTGGTTCCTTCTTGTGAGAACGGGGTGGGGGGGGGCAGTGGCCTTTGGCAGAAAGAGGAGGACTCCCTACTCAATAGGGCTCCGTTAGACCAGAGGTGTCCTAAAAACAACTGGAGCTACAGCCTGCAAAAAAAAAACCGGCTGTTACCCAGCTACGGAGCAGCAGCCCACAGGTGCTGTCCTCGCCCCACGCCACACAGCCCGGGACGCAGGGGGTGGGCCCCAGCTGGTCGCTCCAGCTGCTTGTCAGTCTTGGGTGTTGCAGCACTAGTTTAAAAAAGCAAAAAACCCCAAAGCAGCGACGTCTGCACGTGATGGAGTGAGGAGGACTCGCAAGGTGTACAAAAAGAGCTTCGCCTCAGTCACCTGCGCCCTTACAAGCCCCTGGTACCCGCCCACTGTCTCACGGCTGTGTGGTCCTGCACGTGCAGGTGGCACACAAGGAATGCAACAGGAGAGTTCTCGGGACAGCGATTGTCTCTGCCACTTTTTAATGCTGGGTGTGTGTGTGTGTGTGTGTGGTTTTTTTCTTCACAAATGGGGTGTGAGATTAAGGTTTTGTACGATACCTGTTCCTTTCCTGGGTCCTGCACTACAGTTAATATTTACACAGAATCAAAGCTGGGAGGAGAGACAGCAGGCCAGTGGCATAGTTTGTGCTCCGCGAGGGTGCAAAGGGGGTTGCTGGGGGGGGGGCTGCCTTCCCAACAGAGTGGAGACAGCACTGTGGTTTGGATGAGGACTGTCCAGTATCATTGGCTATGAATCACAGGCTTAACTGGGGGCGGGGAGAGGAGAGCAGCCTGCTTAGACAAAGAACTGCTCCTGAGAACTACTGGTGTAGTGGGAAAGGTCTGAGCTCATGAGCTCCCAAAGGCGTCTTGTGTCCGCCGGGTGCCCAGCTCGCATGGGGAAAATGGCTCTCAAACAAATGAAACTTGCTTCCATAAAAAACAGGTTTGGGCATGGAGTGTTAGGGTTGCGCACCTTGTGCAACAAGGCAAATAAAAGCTCTTATTAAGAGAGTCGCAAAGGAGGAGGTGAAAGGTGCTGGCTCACCTGTGCCCTTGGCAAGCGGGTCCTCAGTGAGGGTGCACTTCGGGGGGGGCTTCCTTCAATGTTGCGAGGGCTGCTGCTCCCTGGCCCCCCTCTCCAGAGAAGCTGTGGCCCAGAGGTGGGGGAGGGGCTTGGCCAACAGCCGAGGTTGGCCCGCAGAGAAAGGCGAGGCTGTGCCCGGGGGGTGGGTGCCCAGGCTGGTCTCGCTGCTGCCGCCGCCGAGCAGACTGCCCTGGCCCGCTCCGCTGCCCGGCTCCTGGCCCGAGCGCCTCGCGTCCTGGTTTTAGCAGCACTGGTAAATATTGCACGGAGCCAAAGCAAGTGCATCCTGGGAGCGGGAGGAGGACAAAAGCTGCTGCTCAGGTTCTGCCCTTGCATCCGCGGCCAGGGGCTTCTGCCAGAGCGGCCGGCTTGCTGGGCGGCAAAGTGCTTTTTAAAGACACCCTGCAGGAATGACGGGAGCAGGAGGATGCAGGCGGCTTCCCTTTGGCTCACCTCCCGCCCCCCCCCCCCGGCCTCTGCTGCAGCGCCGCCATGCGCAGGCCGCCTGCACGCCAGCAGTGGGGGAGAGTGGCTGCGGCAGCAGGGAGAGGCCAGGGCTGTTGGCCCTCGCCCCATTGCCGCACCAGCAAGAGCCGGTCTGGGGAGAGCCCGCAAAGCAGAGTGAGGTAGAGTGCGGCGGAGGAAGGCTGGGCACTGCTGCTCCTCCCCTCCCTCTCCCCTCCGTGCGTCTCCTTTGCAGTGAGCAGAGCGGCTCTTTCGGCCCAGACGTAGCCAAGGGGGGGCAGGCGGGTGGGGTGAGTCGAGCAGGCGGAGGCCCCCGGTGGTTGCCAGAAGGCGGCTGGGCTGAAGGGGGCACCAGCAGCTGCCCGTCGGGCGTCCTGCAGCCGCCCTGGGTTTCTGCAAGCTGGAGAAAGAGCTTGAATGGCCACATCGGTCCCACCTCCGGCTCTGGGCATGGAATGGAGTGGGGGTGGGGAGGGGGCACGCACACCTGTGCAGGATTAAAGCTCCTCCTCATCCAGTAGACAGAAAAGTGGCAAATCTGTACAAACTGAAGGATCAATTCTCAGAAAAATAAATTAGGGGGGGGAGCAGAGAGATCAGGAGCAGAGGAGGGTCCACTTCTCAATAAATATGCAATTCCTAAGACTCGGGTGGGAGGGAGGAGTTCTACCATCGCTGGGCTCCACACAGTAAAATGCTGAGCACGTCTGCCGCTCCGCCCTGCCCCGGCCCGTCGCCCCCAGTCAAGAGTCCGACAGCTGGCCAGACGGCAGGGTTGGCGTTTTCCGGCGGGTGGCCTGCGCGGGGGAGGGCCGCTTCCAAAGGCAGATCCGTGGGCCTCCGGCTCCTGGTCTGAGGCAAAGCAGATTTGGGGGGGACTCCGCTTTTCAGACAGCCGCTAGCTGTGCCAGGTGGGTGGTGGGCGGTGGGCAAAGGAATGACCAGTCCTGAGCAGATTATCAAAGGGAGCCTCGTGCTGGAGGTGGAGAGTGTCTTCCGGCCACGGGGGAGCCACGGGGAGGCCAGCAGTCAGTTCTGCTGCAAAATGAGGTTCTCCAGTTCGTCTGCAGAGCGGAGCAGGAAGGCTGCAGACTCCCGGTAGCCGGCGATCAGCTGCCGCACGGCACTGATCTCGGTGGGGCTGAGCTGGGCGGCCGGGACCCCCCTGTTCGTGCTGCTGGCAGGGGTGGGGGTGCTGGAGGCGCCGCTTTTCATGCTGAGGTCAGTGGGACCTGCAGGGAGAGAGCGAGAGCGTCGGGTCAGGACACAGCGCAAGCGCCACCACCAGCACAGTTTGGGGTTACACGTATAAAAAAGAACCTATTGCAGGCTGAAAGGAAGAAGGAGCACACACCCGCACGCAGCGCAAGGCACAGGTCCCCGTGAGCCAGTCCAGGCCAAGTGACCTTGTCTGGACGCCGACTGCGCTGGCCTCAGCTCCGGGCCCTGTTGCTGGCCCCCCCAGCTGTGTGCACGGCCGTCCCAGGGAGCGCAGGGGCCACGGAGAGAGGCAGTGCGCAGGGGGGAGCAAGAGAGGCCGACTCACACCGTGGCCACCTGCGAGCCCTCAAGGAAGACGGGCGACTGGCCAGGGGCCCTGCCCGGGGCCTCCACGGCGTGGCTCTGCACTTCGCGCGCACGCTGCGGGGGCCAAGCCGGACAGCTGCCGCCTTCGTGCCCTGCTGGCCGGCAAGCGGCGCTGGCGCAGGTGGCCCACTTCGGTCGGGCCCAGCCAGGCACTCTGCAGTCCTCGCCTTGAGGGAACAGTCCAGCCGAGCCCCAGGACCGAGGCCAGAAGGCCAAGGCCCCTGGCCAGGATGCTGAGGAAGGGCTGCGGGTGGGGGGGGGGCGAACTTGAGCGCTCCTCTCGCCCTCTTCCCCCCTTGCTCAGAGGGATTAGACGCCAGCAACTGGAGCACAGGGCAGGATCCTGCTTCAGGGTTTAGAGGCATTAGGCAGGGATGACGCGTTAACCCTCGAGAGGCCTCGGCCAACTGGAGCGACACCCCCCCCCGCTCTCACTGCCAGTGATGCTGGCACGCGATGCTCGCAGCCTGGACTCGGGCGCATGGCCTGAGCAACTCGGGCAAGATGTGAAAGAAACGTGGAAGCTGCTTAGCAGACCCCCCCGTGCCGAGCCTGGCGCTGCCTGCAAAGCGCCCCCAGTGGGGTCAGCCGGGGGCTGGGGGGGCGCCCTCTCTCCAGGCCCCGCTTACCATTGCTGTGATTCCCTGTCTGAAGCGAGGAGGCGGGCTGCAGGCTCCCTCCCAGGCTCCCGTAGCTCCGGTAACTGTAGTTCAGGCTCCCGTTGATGTAGACGGGATCCTGGGAGAAGGAGGAGGCTGGCAGTGAGTAGGAGGAGTGGGTGACGGTGGCGGCATCGCGGGGGTGCTGCTTGTCCAGGGCCACGGGCTCGTCCTGCAGGGGGGGAAGCGCAGGTTACCCCGAGAGGCCAGGGGAGGCTCTGCGGCGTGGCGTTCCTGGGGAGCTGCGTGATGCCGAACGGCCCCCTGTGGCGAGCCGCAGGCCAGGATTTCCCCCTGCTCTCCCTGGAGACGCTGCCGGGACTGAGCCAGGGACCTTCCGCATGAACTCCCTTTGTGTGTGAGGCGGGGGGGCCCCCCTTCTGTGCCAAGCAGAGCCCCCACTCTGAACGCAAGACAGACCTCTGTGGGCTCTCTGTGCTTCTGGGCAAGAACAATGACGGGCGCTGGGGATGACTTCCTCTAGGTACAGGAAGTCATCCTCAACCTGCTGCCCCATTTTCAAGCATTGTTCACACGTTTTCAAGCTTCTCTCAGGCAAAGAGAGCCACCCCCTTTTCAACAATGAGAGAGAGAGAGAGAGAGATTTGAGGCTGGAAACAGAGTTGTCCACACATTTTTCCATTTTTTGCAATAGTAGAAAAGAACTCCACAGCCTATGACCAGCAATAACTGTGTGTGTGTGTGTGTGCATGTGTGAGAGCGAGTGGGTGTGCACATCGCCAGCAGTGCCGGGCATTCCACCTTCAGGGCACGTGATTCTGCCCCAGCACCGCTGAGCACCGTGCCCAGCCCACGAGCCGTACCTGCGATGTCTGGTAGATCTCCAGGCGCATCCTCTTGGCGGCTTTCCGCGTCTCGCTCTCACAGGCAGCGGCAAGGATGTTCTCCGCCATGGCTGAGGTGAGGTGGGGCGGGGTGGGCCTGGTCTGGAGAGAGGCACAGTCAGGAGTGTCAGTCTGGAAGTCAGGGACGGCAAAGGGAAGAGACGGCAGGCAGATGCTGCGGGGAGAGCTAGCCCAGGGTCAAAAGGCACGAAGGACTCAATGGTAAGAAGCTGGTTATGCTCAAAAGCCGCTAAGAAAACTCTTCACCGTCCACATATATGGAGTGGCAGAGCAGGGCGAGAAGCTCCTTACCTCCTCTGCCCCGGCTTATGGCTGCATTCAGACATCACGTGCTCCCAACCATGGGAACAAACCACATCTCATGCCTCTCACAACACCAGAACCTCTGAAACTGAGTGTCGGGAGAGTGAGAACAGATCAAAGGAAATACTTTTTTACCCAGCGGGTAATTCATCTGTGTGCCAATTCAACTCCTTGCCACAGGAGGTGGTGACGGCATCTGGCCTGGGTGCCTTTAAAAGGGGACCGGACAGATTTCTGGAGGAAAAGTCCATCGTGGGCTACAGGCCTTGATGGGCGGTGCAGCCTCCTTACGTCAGTAGTAGGCTACTTCAGAATGCCACGTGCAGGGGAGTGGCAGCAGGAGGCAGGCATCTTGTCGTCTCCTGGGCTCCCTGGGGCACCTGGTGGGCCGCTGTGAGATACAGGAAGCTGGACCAGGTGGGCCTTTGGCCTGATCCAGCACAGGGGCTCTTCTGAAGTTCTTACTCGTGCAATCTCGCCTCCCCTTGTGTGGTTGGCTCAACGGGACGTTTTGCGTGCGCTGTGACATTCCCACCAGCCAATCACGGTGGGAGCCGCCCCTTCAACCCAGGACTGCAAGCCGGAGCCACACGGCGTTTGCAGCCGTTCCTCCACGGGGTGCCCCGACAGCCGGACCAGCACCAGGAAGTGCTCCAGCTGCAAAGGCCCCCCAGCGGGGAGAGAGGCGGGGAGCGCGCAGGCACAGCTCCGACAAGAGCACGTGAGGCCTGAATGCAGCCGCGGCACGGGCAAGGCTCTCTTGCTGAACAAGGGGGTGCACGACTGCAAGGGGGTTACACCAGTGGTGTCAGCCTACCGGTTCGCTGGGCGGAGTTTTCGCGGTCGCGGGGCGGGTTTCCACGGTGATCGGCAGCGTGCTCGCTGCGTCCCGTTGCGCTGCAGCGGGCGTGCTTTCGCCATAACGCAACGGGACGCAGCGAGC
>JAJKFI010000104.1:348895-374911 GCA_029204185.1 Lerista edwardsae | reverse complement strand
CATGCATATGAATCTATATGCATGCCCGGCTGTGTCTTGGCAGCGCGACCGTCCATTACCCCCATTCCGGTTCCGTCGCTGGCTGGCTGGCTTTGTTTTGTTTTGTTTTGCTCTGCCCTTTACAACTTCATATTTACATAGCATTAATTAAGCTCATTAAATAATCAAATAAAAAGCAATGGGTTCCAATATGTAATCTTTTCTCTTTTGTTCGGGGGGGGGGGTAACGTTGGCGTATCCAAATATATTTTGGGGTAAAAGGTAAAAAAGTTCCCTGACCCCTGATCTAGTTCAACCCCTGCCTGTAGCAGGAAATCCCCCTACAGCAGCTCCAGCAGGTGCCTGTCGAGCCTCTGCTTGAAGGTCTCCAGTCAGGGAGAATCCACCACCGCCCTCGGCAATCTGGTCCATTGTCGAACCGCCACTAGCTGAGCACTGAGCTATTTCAAATGTTTTTGACAGCCTGTGCCTAGTTAGTGAACCCTGAGGGTGCCATCCTGACCTGGAGTTCGGCCGGCACAGTTAGGCCAACAACGTTTGGCCGGCACAAGCATGTTGGGACCACTCTCGGACTCAGAAAAGCCGGCACACAGACAGGCGCCCTCCCCCCTGACTCCGGGAGTGGTCCAAATGCGCTTCACGGTGTCCCTTGTGCCATCCAAACTTTGCTGGCCTAACTCCAGCTCAGGATTGTGCTCTGAAATAAATCTATGACTTCTTTCCCTTTTAAAGAGCAGCAAGAAAACTAAACTCTATGTGTAAGAAACGTAACAGGTGAGCACGACAGTGAAAGTTGCGCCGTCCTCTGGAAGTTGGGACTTGGAGCTCAGCGACTCAGCGAGTGCTCTGGACCTCCCCGAAGCCGAGTTAATCCCGTTGAACTCCAAGGACTGAGCGGAAGCCGCTCTCCTGGAACAGGACACTCAGCGCTATTCCTGGGGAAGAGACGCTCCCCTCCTCCCAGCCAGGCTGGGCTCCGGGGGTCTGCGAGTCGTTTTGCTCACGCATCCCCACGACTGGTGGGGAACATGTGAAGGAAGACCCCAAGCCAGGGACGTCCAGCCCAGGCGCCTTGGGACACTTGGCCGCCTGCCACTGCCGGGCCGAGACAAGGGAGGCCCCAACCAGCCCCGGTCCTCGTGGGCACACCGTCCGTCCGTCCGTCCGTCCGTCCCCGTCCCCCCAGGGCGATGGCAGGCAGCCAGGCCTGTCCCCACCCTTGAAAGCTCCGCAGTCGGGTCACTTCCGTCACTCCCACAGCCCAGCCGAAGCAGTGCAGGCCAGGGTCAGCCCCCAGGGAGCCCCCCCCCCGGGCAAGGTCAGCTGCTCTCCAGCCTCTCCGCCCTGGATGGGATGCCCAAGGCAGGGGGAGGACGGAGGGAAGCGAGGCACGGTCTGGCCACCCTCCGGCCTGCTCTCGGTCGCTGGGCGGTCCTGACGGGGGGTGTCTCAGGACTCACCAACCAGCCCTGAGCTGCTCTCCAGGAGGTCCTCTCAGCAAGCCCCCCCCCCCGCCCGTTCCCGCTGCCCAACGGCTCCTCTTCCCGCTCCACTGGCCAAGCCCTTGCAACGATGGCCGGGCGGCAGCTCTGCTGCACCCGCTCCCTTGCCCCCCCCCCAGACGCACCTCGGCTGTGCTTTTGGCTGCGTACTTGGCCCGGCTCCGCAGCCCATCGGCGCTGCAGCTGTCTGACTGGTAGGAGGGGGTGGCGTGGGCCGGGGCCATCTTGTCGCACAGGTTGATGGGCTGGTCCTCGGAGGCGGCGCTGAAGTCCGCGGGGGCGGGGGCGCCGTTCCCGTTCACCTCGGGGAAGGCGGCATCGCCCTGCGTGCTGCTGGAGGTGGAGGGGTTCAGGGTGGAGGAGCCGTTGGCGCTGCAGCTCTCCGAGGAGGAGTCGTCTGGAAGGAGAGAGAAGGCGCCGTCAGCCGGGAGCCCCCGGGCCAGGCCCGCCTGCGCCCCCAGCGGGGCTCTGCTCGGGGCTCCCCCAGAGAGAGGCTTCGCCCGGCACTTCCCGTGCCGACCAGCAGGGCCTGCACTGTGCTGCGTGCGGCTCACGGGCGCGAGAGAGCGTGGAAAGCGGCAGTTCCGGGTCACACGGACCGGGGGTGACGGAAGCCCAGGCTTCCACAATGTGACATTGCAGTCAGGGAGGGCAGCAGCAGCACCACCCCGCCCGCCCGCCCGCCCGTGGGTGCTGTTTGCCTAGGAAAAGATCTCACACACCGCTCCCAATTCCCGCCCCCCCCATGGCTCCTTAGCCATCCAGATCAGGGCGGGGGGTGGAGCTGAGCAGCCAGGCTCTTCTTACGGTCTTAACGCGGCTGCCCAGAGGCAGCTGGCAGGCCACTGTGGGGCGCAGAAGGCCGGGCTGGGGGCCCCCCTTGGGTCCTTCTAGGCTGCTGCTACCTCTCAGGTCAGGGGCCAGCAAGAGCAGCCTGATGCAGGATGCGGCCCTGGCGCTGGCCTGCCACGTGCAGTGGAGACTTGGCCGAAGAAGGCGCTGCTCTCCCGGCTGTGTGGCCCGCCATCGCGCCCGCGCTCTCTCTCGCCTCCGATTCCACCGGCTTGCTTCCACTACGACGAGGTGGACTTCAGGTGTGACTCTGGGGCCCAGGGGGTGGCGGGAGGGGACCTGAGAGGGAGGGGCAAGGCTGGCTCCAAACGGCCCTCCTGCCAGCAGGCAAGGGGCTGGCCGAGTGCTTCGCGCCCCAGGACTGCAGGGCGAACGGTCACCAGGGCAGGTGGCACAGCGCTCCTAAGAGCCCCACGGAAGGCGGGCAGGCAGGCGGGCAGGCGTGACGGCCAGGGGTGTGTGAGGGCAGCTCGCTCCAGGCCCCGGGTGAAAGGAGAGGCCCCAGGGCCGTCTCCCATGCCTTGGCCCCTCTGCTTGGGCAGGCAGGCAGGCAGAGAACCCTGCTGGAGCCAAGGTCCGCTCAGCCTCGCGCCCGGCTGCCCAGTGGCCCACACAGGAGGCTGCAGACGAGACAGGCCTGGCCTGGCCCAGCAGAGGCCGTCCTGAGTTCGGACAGCCGCAGTTCCCGGTGTGGTGTTGGGGGACAGAGCCGCGGTGAGGCTGGGCTCCCGGTCAGCCTCAGGCCAGGTGCTGGGGCCGAGAGGGGCAGCTCCATCCTTGGACGCAGCAACGCCGGCCTCTCACCCTCTCCTGCCTCCAGCCCTGGCTCCTCGCTCGCTCGCTCGCTCGAGTCCTCCTCCTGCCTTCTCGTACAGATGCACTCTCCCCCCACCCCGCCTGCAGATGTACCACCTCCCCCACTGTTGCCAGGCTCTGCTACTCCCCTGGTTCCCATGGTGATCGCCTACGTGCCTGGCCTCCCCCCCCCAACACTGTCGTTCCCTCCCTGGCATCCGTCACACGGAGCAGGTTCTCCCTGTGCTCTCCACGCAGGGCCGGTGGCGAATCGGGCACAGCTGCCTCGGCCTGCCTGGCCGCCCACATCTCCCACCGAGCTGCAGCAGCAGCAGGCCCCACCCAGCCACCCACCCACCCACCCAGGAAGAGGTCCTCCTCGAGCCCCACCCCCAGGCAGACACTCCGCAGCGCAGGGCCTCCCCCACTTTCCCCTGCGGTGCCAGCCTGGGGCGCTGCTGCTGGGACTCCCTCGGACTCGGCAGTGCTGAGGCCGAAACCAGCAAGCGACACATTCCTGCACGTGGGGCCTGTCCTCCCGCCCCCCCCCCGCCGTAGTGCTGGTGGGGAGAGCCGCTGCACGCACACAGGCCGCACAGCAGCTTGGAGCAGGCCCAGGTCTGCAGCCGAGGAGTCCCAGCACACAGCCTGTCTCCCGAGGAGGAGCCCCAGCACCCCCACGGCCACCGTCGCTCCTCTGCCTGCCCTCCCCCTCCCCCTCCCCCGCTCCCTCTTCCTTGGGTTGCACGAGGTGCTGCTGTTTGGAGAGAGCGGAAAGGGCGAAGGGCTCGCGGGAAGCGGCTTCCTGCGCAAGCGGCACGGCAAGCTGGTGCCAAACAAAGGAGCTGCAGCGCGGGGGGGGGGGGGGCTTCCTGCGGCCTGCTTCCTCAGCCAGGTGGCAGGACAATTGGGGTCAGGTGTCGAAAGGAGCCCCACATCCGTCCTTGTCCGAGGCAGGAGCGAGGGGCTCGGCTGGGCTGGGGGGGGGTGCACACAGGGAGAGAGTGCTCCCCCCTCCCTCCTCTGCCCCTTGCACCCAACAGCGTCCCCCCTCCCCCTCTGGATCAAGCAGCCCCAGTCCCGCTTCAGACAGGCGCTGCGCGGGAGACCACGGCCAGATCTGGGCACCCGTTTTCCAGAAGGAGGGGGCCGACTGCGAGGAGGCGACTGAGCGGGGGTGGGGTGGGGTGAGAAAGCAAGTGCCGTCCAGGCGGCGTTGAGACGGCACCGCAAAGGGCTGCTCAGGAGCCCCCAGCCAGAGCGGCCCCAGAGAGCTGCCCACCGGGATCCCCCCCACACACACACACAGATCAGGCCGGGATCTGGCGTAACGGGCAGGGCAGCCACGCTCAGGCCACCTTCCTCGGCTCCTCTGGGAGCTCCTCTCCGGGCTCCAGCCCCAATGGCAGGCTAGGGGGGGGGGGCTGGCGGTGGAGAAGTCCCCTGACCCCACAGCTTCCCCACAGAGGGCCGGGAGGCGAGAGGCTGAGCTGGTGCTGGGGGTGGAGGAGCCCCGTGGGCGCCCCCGCCTTCCGAGCAGCCTCCGCCCAGAGCAGGCGGCCAAGGTGTGGGCAAGACCAGCCCGAGGGTCCCAGGGCAGCGCGTGGGGTTCCGGCCGCCCCGCCTGTTCTCGTGCGGCTGGACTGGCAGCATCTCCCTGCTGTCCCCGGTGCCGGTCTGGATCTGCTGCGCCTGGGACCCCTCCTCCCGCCCCCGCCCCGCCACTGCAGTGGGGCCAGCCAGGCCTCCCCCCCCCCCCGGAACAGGGAGGAGGAGGAGGGGAGAGAGCCAGGCTGACAGTTCGAGAGGCGGTCCCTTCCCCCCCCTTCCCCCGCCCCCTCCTGGAGGGAGGCTCCCACCCGGACCCAGCGATGCCTCTCCGAAGGATTAAGGAGCATTACGCCTCTGCTGCGGAGCACCAGGCGGCCCAGCCAGCCCCGGCATCCTCGCCACAGCAACAGAGCCTCTCCTCCGCGCGCGGCCAATGGCGGGCCTCCCTGCAGGCCGAGGGGCGGGCGTGCGGGCTGCCCGGGGACTGCTCCTTGCGCCTTGGCTTCCTCGCCGCCCTGGGAGCCCCCGGCCGGCCGGCCGGTGGGTGGAGGAGGAGGCTGCAGCCGCGGCCAGGGCTGATCCGCCCCCCCCCCGCTCCCTGCGGCAGGGCAGAGGGGAGGCTGCCCGCTGCTGCCTGGAACCCCAAGAGGAGGACCGGGAGGAGGAGGAGGTCTCAGAGCAGCCTTGCAGGCCACGGTCCGGTCCGGCTGCCCAAGGAGCAGGGAAAGGGCGGAGCCGGCCCACACGCTTTGTGCCGAAGGGCGGGACACCCAGCCACGCTCGGGACTGCCGAGCACCACAGCAGGAGGGTTTGGCCAGACCAATTGACGTCGCCGGTGCCCTGCCTGTCAAGGCGCAGCCGAGGGGGCAGCCGCTGGGCTTCTGTGCTTGAGGTTCATCGCCCAGAGCCAGGGGCAAAGCAGCCGCTCAGAGGGGAGAACCAGGACTCACAAGCACATGAAGCCTCCCTGTTCACTCCTGCAGCCCACTTCCTGCTGCCTCGGTTGCCCCTCGCTTAACTAGACTGTCTCCCGGGTGCCGGGGCCAGAGGGCCAGGGGAAGGAGACGGGGCGGGAGACGGGAGCCAGGGGAAGCAAATGCAACCGTTTCCCCCATGGCGCGAGGACAGGGCCTACAGCGCGGTGCCAGCGGCTCTGAGGGAACGCTGGGCTTTACGAAAGGGTGGGAAGGGAGCCGGAGCAAGCATCCCGCCAGCACCCTGAGGGGCCGATCCAGGCAGCAGGGGAGGAAGGCCGGCCGGGGGTCTCAGAGGAAGCAGGAGGCCTCTGGAAGGGCGAAAGGCACAGGGTTTCCAGGAGGGGCTGGATGTGCCCCCAGTAAGGAGGGGACTGACGTCAGCAGCAGGATGCTCCGTGGAGGTGAGGGGACCAAGACCACCGTGGGAGGCCAGCAAGGAGTCAAGGAGGGCAAGGAGGGCCGTCCGCCGGGGCAGAGAGGAAGGCTGGATTCCAGGCACAGGCTCAGGGGGAAGCGGCAGGACGTGGCAACGGCCTCCGTGCGCAGAATGGCGGTGAGAGGAGTCGGAGCACAGCCGCAGGGCCTCTCCCACCGCTGGACGGTGACCTTGCGATGGGCACGGAGTGGGCGCCGGGACAGGCGGGAAGGCCAGGACTGGCGCCAGAGGCGACATCAGGCAGGCAGTGGGAGGTCTGGGGGGGGCACGTTCTGGGAGGCAGGGGGGGCGGTCTGAGGAGGACACCCTGAGGGAGCAGCAGGGGGGCAAGGGCAGAGCCCCGAGGGACCCCAACCGAGGAGCCCCAGATTCGCAGAGGGCGAAGGGGCAGGGAGGGTCCTGAGGGGTGGGGGCAGAACAGAGGCCTTCCCCCTTGGCGGTGTCTTCTGTGGGGGCTGGGGGTGGAACGAGGCTGGAGGGGGAGGAGGAAGTGGAGGCAGCCAGAGGAAGCAGTCGCGCCCCCAGGGCCAGAGCCCTGAGCGGGGAGCAGAGAGGGAGGGGCTGAGCCGCAGTGCTGGAGAAGGGGGGAGATGGTGGAGCAGCAGGGAGGAGCAAGGGGGGCAACGGGGGAGCAGAGGGGTGACTGCCGGGGAGTCCCGAGGGAGGGGGTCAAGGGAACAAAGGGAGCGAGGTGGGGGGAGCAGTCCGGGAAGTGGGAGAAAGAGGGGAGGGGGCAGAGGAAGGAAGACGGGACCAGACGGGTTCAACCTGTGGAGCTGAGTGCAAAGGGAGTGCAAAGGGGAGGAACTGAGCAGGAGGGTGGGAAGCGCACGCGAGGGGCGGGGCAAGGCAAGCGGGGGAGGGGTCAAGGGGGGAGGGGAGCTGAATGTGGGAACTGCCCCCCCAGGAGGCTTTTGCACGTCGTCTTCACAGGCGTGCATGTGTGGACTGATACGGCTGGGAAGGGGCTGGAGTCGAGAGGCAGCAGCCCCCACCCCACCCCACCCCGGCAGCCCACATCTGAACGCAAGGACTGGGGCCTGGAGCCGGTTTCCGCGGAGGAGGCTCCTTCCCAGGCTGGGTCCCCTGTGGGCAGCCCCCGGCCAGAGGCCGCACAGCCCTCCGGCCACTCAGGACAGCCCACCGGAGCCGGAACTGTCCGCGGGGTCGTTTCCAGGTCATTTTTTCCCTTTACTGGCAAGGAGGAAGAGATCCAGACGGACACCCACATGGCATTTCCGCCCCCCCTTCCTTTCCTTCTTACAGAAATTGCAGAGGAGCAACATACAGAAAAATCTGAGGCCCAGGCTTTGCTTTTCCCTTTCAACGGTCGGCCTGCCTGCCACCGGGGAGGGCAGGAAACAAGAGGAAGGCAGAGCAGCCCCTTCGAGATGCTGGGGGGGGGAGTGGGGCACATCTGTCCTTCTCCTGCCTGCCAGGCAGCGCCGCACACGGGTTCCCCCCACTAGAGGGCAGGGGCAGGACGCTCAGCCAAGCGCCCGGAGGGTCCGACACAGAAGGCCGCTGCCTGGGCCTGCCCAGAGACCACGGCGGAAACGGTCGTGGGTCCTCCCCCCTGCCACGAGGAAGGGCTATTTTTCCTCTTCTCCAGGGCGGATGAAGCAGCTCCTCAGGCACAAACCACCACCCATTCCACAGGGGCTTGAAACACAGCCCAGCCCCCCCCCTCCCCGGACGATCGCCTGGATCCCCTCAACTGGTCAGGCCAGCCTTGTTTTCCTCCTGCGGTGGTGAGGCTTGTGAATGCTCTGCTACGGGTCAGGAGTGCGACTCCGCGACTCGCTGGCCTTCTGGTTCAAGGTGCCCTTTGGAAGCTCGTCAAGGCGCGATGCACAGCAGACCCGTGATGCGGGGCTGGGGCACCTCCCTTATGAAGAAAGACTGCAGCGTTTGGGACTCTTCAGCCTAGAAAAAAGGCGCCTGAGGGGGGACATGATTGAGACATACAAAATAATGCACGGAAGGGATAGAGTCGATAGAGGGATGTTCTCTTCCCTCTCTCAAAACACCAGAACCAGGGGGCATCCGCTAAAACGGAGGGTTGGGAGAGTTGAAACAGATAAAAGGAAGTACTTTTTTACCTAGCGTGTGGTTAATCTGTGGAACTCCTTGCCACAGGAGGTGGTGATGGCATCTGGTCTTGATGCCTTCAAGAGGGGATTGGACGGATTTCTGGAAGAAAAGTCCATTGTGGGCTATAGGCAATGATGGATTGTGCAACCTCCTTACATTGGTGGTGGGCTACTTCAGAGTACTGGGTGCAAGGGAGTGGCAACAGGACGCATGCAAGCATCTTGTTGTCTCATGCCTCCCTGGGGCACCTGGTGGGCCGCTGTGAGATACAGGAAGCTGGACTAGATGGGCCTTTGGCCTGATCCAGCAATGGGGCTCTTCTTATGTTCTTATGTTCTAAAACCACTTCAACAAGTGGTCCCCAGAGCTTCACAGCAGCCTCACCCCAGGACTGCCCCACACAGGCGGCCACCTGCACCAGCCCCAGACTGCCTGGAGGAGAGATCCCTGGACAGACACGCCAGACACGGTCTCCGTAGGCCCTGCAGTGCTGTGAGGAAAATCGGGGAGGCTGAGAGCGGGTGCCTGGCCCGACACCTGACCTCTCAGAGAGGAACTGAACCTGGCTCTGCCTGGTCCTGGCCCAGCCCCCTAGCCCAGTGGGTCACGAGCCAATTTCAGGTGGGTCATGAAGCACCCGGAGCAGCCATTCTGAAAACAGGGGAAGGGGGGGATGCTGGAAAGGGAGAGGGCTGAGTGGTTGTTTTGCCTGTGTCCAGTTAGTACATAAACTTTTTTTCTTTCTGATTGACTTTGCTGTTGGAAAATGGCTGAGGAATCACCCAGCTGATGGCTGCACTCTCAGGAAAGCAGCAGGCTCTGGCGTCACAATGACGACACTTCCAGCCATGACGTCACTTCTGGTGGGTCCCGGACAGATTGTCATGCTAAAAAGTGGGTCCCAGCGCTAAAACGTTTGAGAACCACTGCTCTAGCCATTACACCTCAGTGGTACTTCCATCACTGTATTTATTTACCGTTTCTCAACACAACGCTCTGCAGACCCAGCAGCACACAGCCCTGCAGCTCCCTTCGCAGTCAGAGGCAGCCCCCAGGCAAGTCTAATAATGCCCTTTTGTGGCTGAAATGATCAGCCAGGCCACCACCCGCCCACGGCCAAGAGCAGCCTGTTGAGACAACCCCCAGCGAAGGGGCAGAGGTTCAGGTTCAATCACTCCGGCAAACCTTCCACAGGTTGCAGAGAATCACGTGCTCAGCGGCTCATCCACGTCTGTTTTGCTGAAAGGCAGGAGATGTTTTATCCCCACCCTCTCCGCTGTTCCCTCGGAGGCTGTGCTGCTCAGGTGCGAAGCGTGACAGAATTCCCCTTGCCACTGGGCAGGAGGAGCGAAGCAGCTGGCTTGCCATGTGGCTACACGTGCACGGTGCGAAGGCACCACGACGTGGTCCAGGCACAGAACCACTGGCAACAGTACAAGGGGGAAAGGGCAACCGTGTCCCGCTCAAATGCATCCGGGCACTGGCCACTTGGGCCCAATGTGTGTGTATTTATATTGGATGTACTTTTTTATATTTAAAATGCAAAGGTGGGGTTAGGGCTTAGGATGTAAGAGACCGGGTCTGTTGCCCAGTTACAGTGGGACACAAATAACTGGGATGCAAAAAAAAACGATGCAAATTTTCAAAGGACGCCAATGACCAGGACACAATTGGATACTGAACAAAAGGGCCACCAGAGCCACGCTGAGTGAAGATTGGAAACAGGGGCGCCAACTTGCTCGGAACACTACTGGGGGTGCTAAGTAACCACGCCTCCGATGTCACCACGTCGGGCGAAGCCACACCCCCTGATGTCAACACGCCCACTGTCATCGTGGCCCAGACCGCGATGCAAGGCCGCCTCTTCCGAGCCCGGGTTCAATCGCCGCAGTCCGGGCTCGGAAGAGGCTGCTTGACTGTCCCCCCCCAGTCCTTTGAACTCTGCCTTCTTTGGCTTCCTCCGAGAGGTCCCCAAGCGCCGCATGCCAGAGAAGCGCCACTCTCTGGACTGTGTGGATGCCTCCGTTCTCCTTGCACTTCTCTCCCCTCCAACTAGGCTGCTTATGCTGGCAGCCATGTCACCCTCGTGTGACCTGCGGGGGCTCTGCGCACAGCTCCGATCCTCCTGCGCTGTTGCGGGACGGGGCTCCCTGGCACAGGGTGGGCAGGAGCGAGCGCGGTGCCCAAGGCTCCCCCGACGGCTCCCCCTAGATCCCCACCTGCCTGTGCGCTCACCTGCAGTGCTTTGTATCGTGGCATCCCCATGTTCGGGGCTGGGCCGGGAGTACGCCTGTTCGTCGGAGACTTGGAGCCGTCAGGCCGAGCTGAGGGCAGCGCGAGCATGCGCAGAGACCGTCTCGGGAAGTCCCGCAGTGCCGAGCGCCCGGCCCAGGGCTGACCATGGGGGTGCCGCGATGCAAGGCCCAGGCTTGTCCGTCAATAGTCTCTGCGCATGCTCGCGCTGTCCTCGGCTCAGCCTGAACGCTCCGATGAACAGGCGCACCCCCGAACATGGGGGTGCTGCAATGCAAGGCAGCCTCTTCCGAGCCCAGACTGTGGCGACCGAGGCTGCCGCATCCCATTGGCTCTCCCTGCTGCTGGAGCGGGCACACGCACTCGTTTCGACAAGAGGCTATCACTGCGCATGCCTGAGAACCTCGGCAAGCATGGTGGGGGTGCCGGGCCGCATGTAGCAACCGCTGCATCGGCTCGCCTTGGCAGCAACAGCGGACATGATGGGGGTGCAGCGCGCCAACAGGCCGAGACACGTGGACATGGGGGTGCCGCGAACAAGCCGAGGGACGGTAGCCCACATGCAGACATGGGGGTGCCGCGCTCTTTGGGGGTGCTGAACATTGTGGGTGCGGGGCACCCATTACAAATTACTGTGGGTGCTGACAGCATACCAGCACCCATGGAGTTGGCGCTATGGTCGTAAACCAGCCCAGCCACAAAGCCAGCCATGCTCCCAGACTGAGGCTCCGCGGCTGCTCCACACACAGACAGGGAAGAGGCTGTCCCTGTCCAAACGCGAGAACAAACCACCGTTCTGCGAAACGACACTGCAAGACCTGGGACCAGGAGCAGAGGAGATCATTCCAAACGTGGATTAGCCTCAGGTAGTCTTGCCTGTTCTCCAGGAAAGGGAACCGTTTCAGTTTCACACGTAAACACGCCCCCCCCCCATCCTCTGGCAGCAGCAGAAGACAGGCTGCCACTCGGGACAGGAAGGCAGTGCCCAGAGTGGGGCGCAGGGTCTTGTGCTCCCTGCAACCCCGGAGGCACCTGCACAGCCCAGCACCTGCTGGGCGGGAGCATCACTCCTTTGTTCAGGCTGACGATGATGCGTCAGCTGCCAAGTCCAGGCTGCTTTGGGCAAGTGGGGGGGGGAGGGACGGGAATGCAGGGGCAGAGCGGCTGAGACATCGCCCTGCAGCCTGGGCCCGTCCGTAATGCTGCCAGGGCAGAAGACGGAGGCAGCGCAAAGGGCTCTGGGAAGCCGCCGTGTGTGGTGGGGCTGGAGGGAAAAGAGGACCCCGGGCGTTTCGCTCTGCAGACTGATCAGGGACTGGTGTTCGCATTCGGGGGAGGCAGACGGCTTATCCAGCCAGGATTTGCAGAGATCTCCAGCACCTGCTCCCTGGCAGCGAGGAGGGGGTGGTCCGCTTCAGGGCCTGGCTTGAACTGGTAAGCGGGGGGGGGGGGGAGAGAGAGCAAGTTTCCATCTAAGAGGAAAGTAAAATTAGATGTATGGGGCAAATTGTTCTTCCTCCTGTCCCATCGCC
Source organism: Lerista edwardsae (assembly GCA_029204185.1). NCBI lineage: Eukaryota > Metazoa > Chordata > Lepidosauria > Squamata > Scincidae > Lerista > Lerista edwardsae. The sequence continues at coordinate 362,918 of JAJKFI010000104.1, read as the reverse complement.
AGCAGGGAGACAAAACCCTCTTTTGATTTGGAGGAACAATGAGCTTATGCAAGGGAGCCCGTGGAAAACCACGCAGCAGGGCAACGGGCCCGCCCTCAGTGGCAGCCCCACCAATCACGCCCAGGGTTCTCAAGGGCGCTAGAATAATCCACCAATCACCACTCAGCATACTTGTGTGTGTGTGCGTGTGGGGGGGATACTTTCTGCTTCTTTTGCTTCCCCCTGGGCAGCCCTGGAGAAGCTCAGGCTTGGCACTGTCTGAGCTGGGAGGCAGACGCCCTGGCAGAGGGTGAGTCACTGCTTGTGGCCCAGACTCCTCAGGAGTTGCGCTGTCACCTCGGCTGGGCTCTCCCCGTCTCCAGAAGAAGGAAGTCCACGGAGGAGCCCCACCCCCATCACGGTGCGGAGTTTTGTCTGGCTTGACACAGACTGCCAGGAGCTTGCAAAGCATCGCGCACACTCCTCCGTGTCACAGCAGCTGGTGCGATATAAAGCGCCCTGCATTATTCACTTGCAGGGGAACGAGGGGAGGAGCCGGGGCAGCCAGCATCGGCTCAGGGCAGCCCGGAAGAGCAAATTCGGGGGCGTCAAAGGGAGCCACAACTACGAGGGAGAGTCGCCAGTTTTGAACAGGGGCACGGAACGAGCCCCCTCTCTGAGCCTTGCCTGGGGGGGGGGTGTGCTGGGCCACTGCCCCAAATTCACAGGCTGATCCCCACAAGAGAACAGCAACCCCAAGGCCTTGCCAGCTGTGGCTGCACCGGCCGAGGCCAACTGTGGGCGCTTTGCTTTGCCTCCCCCCTCCTCCCCAGCAGTCTGAGTTGTGCGGGTGCCTTCACAGGGGCAGAAGGCAGCCAAGACGGCCCTCAGTGCGACTGCAGGGGGAGGAAGGCGGGACAAAGGAGCTCTGTCCCGAGGCCTCTCCTCCGCGGGTGAAAGGGGTCTCCCTGTGCTGGTCGCCTCCCGGCTCCTCCTCCTCCTCCTCCTCCCACTGCCAACCCCGGAGCCACCAAGGCCAGGCAGGCAGGGCTGCAGCTCCGAGGAGTGGAGGGAGCCGGGAGCCACAGCAGCATCTCACTCCTGCAAGTCTGCACCGTTCAAACCGCGGGACGACCTCCCTAAACCCCTGTCCTGGTTTCCTCGGCACAAGCTCGTCCTCTTTGCCTTCGGAGTCGCCCCCTTCGCCCACCTCTCCACTCCAGCCTTCCGACACGCCCTGCCTGCTGCTGCTTGTCCCCCAGCTCCACCTGCTCGGGCACCCCAAGGTCTCTGCCTCCCGGCAAGCAGGGCTCCTCCCCCCTCCCTGCACCTCCTTACACACGATGCGCCTTCCCGGGACCTCTGCATGCCGCCGCCACCTCTCTCGCGCGCTCCCCTCAAACCCTGCCGCGTTGCTCCTGAGGAGGCTTTTGCTTCGCCTCTAGTCCTCAGCCCCCACAGCACCTCTGAATGCAGAGCTGGGCTGGAGGCCCTGGCCGGTGGCTGGCCTGCCTCTCTCTCACCTCCTCCTCCTGCCTTCCCCCTGTGGAAACCGAGGGGTTGTCAAGTCCTCGGGGCCAGGAGGACCCCTTGTGTTCTTTGGTGTTCGTGCTGCACACGCGGAGAGAGTTGCTGTTGTAGCAACAAATTTAGGGGGTTGTGACAAAAATGCCTGTAAAACACGCCAGAACCACCCTGCTGGATCAGATCATAGGAGAATAAAAAGGAACCCAAGTTGGCCAAAAAAAAAAAAAAAAAGAGTAAGACTATAAGAGATGAGAAAAAAGAATCTGAGGAGCACATGGCTAAAAAGCATCGACAGAGCAAGCGTCAAGCTCACCCCTGAGCCAGTGCAGGCCCTTTGCTGGCTCCCAAGTGACACAAACATGACATGAAGCATGTTTGCGGCTGCTCGGGAGCCGGCTAGACCGGTGCATGGAAGTGCGCTGGCTTGCCGGTGCTAGATCCTGCCCCGGAGGCCATGAGTTTGTGCCAGCCCGGGTGTAGGGGTGGGGGGAGGAGGCAGGACTGCGGAACGGAGGCAGGGAGGGGCATTTCTGGGTGGAGGGAGAGCAGACCGGGATGAGGACTGGTCCTGGGAGGGAGGACAGGGCCGGCCGCGGCAGCACCAGCTGGGACTCAACCCCTGTTCTGGGCTCAAGCAGCCTTCCCTGGACTGCTCAGACAGATCTGAGTAGCCCCATAGGGATAACTGGAGCACGTTGCAGGGTAAGAGGAAAACTACTCCAAATTGCACTGCAGCCCACACCTGCTTCGTGCTGCATTCAGAGCAGGCCAGTCAGCCTGCCTGCCTGTTCCAGCGCAAGTTAAGATTGTGCCCCAAGCAGACAAAAATGTCTCTGAATGCAGGCATGTCCCGGAACACCTTGGGTCCCGTTCTGGATCCCACCGTAGATACCTGAAACAGTAGATACTGGGGACGCCTTTTTAAGGATAGGGGAACAGCAGTGGTTTTGCTGCAACAAGGCAAAAAAAAGATATTTGTTTCAATGTTTCATTAAACAAATGTGTTTAATTTTAACGAATTTTAAACAGAATTGTTTAAAAAGATATATATTTTAATAGGTTTCCCAGGATCCATGGTATTCGTGGATAACTGAAACCGTGGATACTGAATCAGTGGATACTGGGGCACACCTGTATATCAAAAGCAGGAAATTTGCCAAAGCGGCAGTTAGTCCACTGGAAAGCAAGGGAATGACAGAGAAGACTACAGAGAAGAACGTAAGAACATAAGAACATAAGAAGAGCCCTGCTGGATCAGGCCAGAGGCCCATCTCGTCCAGCTTCCTGTATCTCACAGTGGCCCACCAGGTGCCCCAAGGAGCACACAAGACGACAAGATCCCTGCATCCTGTTGCCACTCCCTTGCACCCGGTACTCTGAAGTGGCCTACTACTAATGTAAGGAGGTCGCACAATCCATCATGGCCTATAGCCCACGATGGACTTTTCTTTCAGAAGCTGAATGAATTCTTCATGTCTTACCTATGGAAGATATTCGGCAGATACCCATGCCTGAACATCCCATCTCAGGAATAGACTCTGAAGAACCAAGTTAAATAAAAGTGACAAGGGACAAGGGTTTTAGAGCATACTAACAAATTAAAAACTAACAATCCAGATGGCATTCATCTAAAAGCTCTTAAGGAACTCAAAAGTGAAACTATTGATCTTCTAAAACAAGAGTCTCCAAACTACCCTCTGGAGATCTATTATATCCAGGCCTCAGCAACTTAAATTTCCCCACCACTACAGTTGTACATTTAACATGTGCAGTTCTGTCCGCAACACTCCTTTCCATATGGCCAGAGTGGTGTCAGCCTGGCTAACCCTCATTTTCAGTCACCAGGGCCGTACGCTGGAAGTCCCTCAAAGCATAATTGTTCACTGTTAACCTCACCTCTTCTGATAAAACAAAATGGGTTTCATACGTTGACTTTTCAACAACGTAAAACAATCACAGTGAGTAAACAGCATCATTTTTGCACATGCATGAACAAATTGTAACACACTGGGTTTCGCAATGGATCTGACAGAGTCAGCATGCCGTGCGTTGCTAAATAAATCTGCTTTTTTCAGCCCGTAAAATGTGTAAAATATACAATCTGGCCCTCCTACTGAAAAGTTTTGAGGTCCCTGTTCCAAAAAATATATGTAATATGTCCTTTAAAATTATTCTCCATGCCAGAGGAGTCAGAGATAGCCAGTGCATCAGTATTTTCAAACAGACTGGGGAAATCTAGCCCAGGGGAGTCAAACCCATTCCATACAGCGGGTCGTTTAGCACTCATGATGCCTGCTGAGGGACAGAAGTGATGTCATTAAGCAGGTCGTGCAGGTTTCTTTCTACAAGCACTTTTTTCCTCACTTAGGAACTCATTAGCTGCAAATGACAGAAAAGAAAATACACAAATCTTGATCATATTGTAAAGAAATGGGAGAGAGATCCTGCCCGCTGCACATTTAGCAGTGTCACCTCTTCACCGTTTAGAAGCATTTCTGTGGGCCACATCTGGCCTCCGGGCCTTATGTTTGACACCCCTGATCTAGACAATTATGGGTCAGTCAGCTTAATGTCTGTTCTGGATGAAATTATGAAGAATACAGAACAAGCCTTGCTAAAGGAAAATCAGCATGGTTTCTGCAAAGTTGAGTCGTGCCTCACCAACCTTCATGGACAGTGTCAACAGGCAGGTGAATGGAGGCAATCCAGCTGACACTGTCAAAAGCCTTTCAGAAAGCTTTTGACAGAGTCCCTCTCCAAAAGTTCCTGCATAACCTGTCCTAAAATAAGAGGATACTGGTCTTTTAATGGATTAGTAACTGGTTAAAGAACAGGAATCAGAGAGTATGAATAAATGGGCAATTGTCACAGATGATGGAAGAAAGAAGTGGATTCCCCCCAAAGATCTATCTTGGGATTGATGCTTTTTAATTTGTTCCTCAATGATCTGGAGTTGTGTTCACAAGCAAGGTGGACACATTTTCAGATGATGCCAAACTATTCAGGGCAGCAAAAATCAAAGCAGATTGTGAAGTGCTACAAAAAGACCTCTCCAAACTGGAGAATGGATCTCCAAATGGCAAATATGGTTCATTGTGAAGTGATGCACATTGTGGCATAAAAATCCCAACTTTACATATGTACTGATGGGATCTGAGCTGTCAGTGACCACGGTGGATAACGCAATGACAATGTCAGCCCAGGCTGTGTCAATGACGATGAAGGCAAAGTCCACTTTGTCAGTAAGAAAGAAGTCAAACGTAAAGTACTGACGTTATAATACCTCTATATCGGTCTGTGGTGGTGTCACATTTTGAATCCTGTGTCCAGTCCTAGCAGTCACTTCTCAAGAAGGATACTGAAGAACAGGAAAAGGTGCAAAAGCAGGCAACCAAAATATCCAAAGGCTCCTGGAGCACCTGCTTGTAGCTTGGAAAAAGTGGTTGACAGAGACATGCTTGAGACTTGTACAAGTACGCATGTTCTGGAAAGAGAGACTTTTTCCTGCTCTCGCACAATACTAAAGTCAGGGGCCACCCAATGAAACTGACTGAACGGGGGGGGGGCTGAGGACAGGCAGAAGGAGGTCCTTCTTCACACAGCACGTAATTAGTCCGTGGGTGCTGCTGCCGTGAGCTGTGGGGTGGCCACTGCCTTGGATGACTTGAAGAGTGGGACTGGACAAGCGCATGGAGGTCAAGGGTCGCAGTGGCTCTTTGTCCTGCCTGCGGGGGCGTTGGCAGGATGGCTCCGGATGCCAGCTGCAGGGAAGCGATGACGGGAGGGGGGCCGGCCTTCCTCTCATGCTTTTGGGCTTCCCAGAGGCACCCGGTGGGCCACCGTGGGGAAGAGGAGGCTGTGGCCAAGCACGTATGCCTAGGAAGCCCACCAGAAGAAACAGCCCTCCGTGGCTTCTTCCTCCCCCCACCCCCACCCCCACCACTGGCATCGACACTTGCTACCTCCCTCGCTTTCCTCTGGGTGTTTCCTGGCTCTTAAAAGGAAAACAGCAGGCGCGTATTTTTGATGAAGAGGCCCTTGGATGTTACTTGGAATTGTGTGTGCCACATGATGCAAATAAACCACTTCTAATGATAACGGTCACACAATTGTAAGGATGGCCACTAGCGAGAACTGCCAGGGGAGAGGCCCAACGGTGAAAATAAGAGGAGAAACGATTTCGCAGCGTGGGCAAGAAAGCCGACTCACGGAAAGCACTTAGGATACCTGGAAGCCCACCCAGAGGCAGCCTGGAAAACACACTTGGCAGCTGGGCACCAAGTGTGGGAAAACACACTTGGCAGAGTGGTCCCCAGTGTTCTTTGTCAAGGCTTTGACTGTGCACTTGCTCACTCTTGGGCAACCTGGGCTACCTCTGGGAGCAAGAGGCGGCCACTTTGGCCATTCTATAGAAGGCTGCAATGTCTCTGCAGGAAGGCAGACAAGCCCACCCGCCCACCCACGATGGGGCCCACGTCCCACACCTGGAGTCACCGGACACAAACTCTATTTGCCCTGCTGATTCGGAAGGTTTCCTTCCAAGGTCTTTCTGCTACCTCTTCTGTGCCAAATCCATTAGCACTAATTGGCTCCCCTCTGCTGCTCCAAAGGTTTGTAAGTATCTTGCTGCAGGATGACACCCAGCCAAAGGCTTCCAGGCAGTACCACGCAGGGAGGAAGCGGGGAAGGAGGCGGAGTCTGGTCTGGGCCACCCACCTCCACGGCTGTGCAAAGACTGAGACGCAGAACTGATGGGCAGCCCCTCCCTGTGGCGCACACCTGTGACTCCTCAGCCTCAGTCTTCGCATCTGGGGAAAGGCAGAACATGCCCCCAGGAATCCGACCTCCACGGCTGGAACAGGAGTCTGGAGCTGCTTCATTGCTTCATCAATCTGTGGCAGCAGAGCAAGTTAGGGCGCAATCCTGACCTGGAGTGAGGCCAGCACAGTTAGGCCAGCAAAGTTTGGCTGGCCCAAGGGACGCTGTCAAGTATGTTTGGACGACTCTCGGAGTCAGAGAGGCCGGCAGCACACAGACCTGCGCCATCCTCTCCAACTCTGGGAGTGGCCCAAGCGTGCTTCACGGTGGCCCTTGTGCAGACCAAACTCCGCCGGTCTCACTCCAGGTTCGGAGTGCGCCCTCACGGACACGCAGAGCGAGATGCAAGAGTCCAGCCGGCCTGCAGGGACCTTCCACTTTATCCCGCTTTTCACAACCTGCTCCTTGGAAGCTGTCTGAAGGGAGATGGCAGGGAACCCCCCGTGGGGCAGGCTCTGGGTCCAACTCTGCCCAAGAAGCCATGTATTGACAGCAGGTGCTGCTAGTTGCCGTCTATTACAGTCCAGTTTGTATACACTGGTAGGTCAGGGGAACCTCCCCGCCCCGTTCCTGTGACTGGGGCTTCCTTGTGGCAGTTCAAGTTAGGGGCTTCACACCAGCGGTGTTATGCTGCCGGAACGCTGGGCGGGACATCCGGGTGATCGACAGCCCGCCCGTCGCATTCCGGAGCGTTACGCTGTTTGCGTAACCAATTACGTCGCTTGTGTACATTACGCAAATGGCGGGACACTGCAGAACGCGACGGGGGGGGGCTGTCGATCACCCGCATGTCCCGCCCAGCGTTCCGGCAGAATAACACCGCTGCTTCACACCCAACTCCTTTGGTCTTTGGACCAGCTTTCCTTCTACCCCCATTTTCTTGCTTCTCCCGCTCCCCAGTCCCTCTGCACCCGCTCCCAGCAGGCCTGCTCCCCTCTCTCTTCCTCCACCAGCACCAGGCTCTGTCCCGGATGCCTGCTTTGTGGATCTTAAGGCCAATCCCCTTGCTTGGTTCCACCCCCTCCCACACAACCATCTTAGCCAATCATCTCTGCAATGGGATGCAGACATCTTGATGTCTTGCGTGCTCCCTGGGGCACCTGGTGGGCCGCTGTGAGATGCAGGAAGCTGGACTAGATGGGCCTTTGGCCTGATCCAGCGGGGCTCTTCTTATGTTCTTATGACCCACTGCAGAGCATGAGGTGGGTCACTGTGCTTTGTGTGGACACCACTGGAGCAGACCAAAAGCTGGCTGCCAAATGGTGTAGTCAACTTCAGTGCTCCCCTGGTTTTGTAGCCTGGAGAAGCTACAGGAACTACGATAGGAATGAGCTGGCTTTCTGCTCTGCCCAAGGTCCTGCCAACCCTTCCTCTGAAAAAACAGGGATCTCTTCAGAAGGAAACACCAACTGAGACTTTCATCAGGAGAGGTCATGTCACAACTGGCAAAGAAACACAATCAATCAAGGGGAAACATCACACACACGCACTTACTTTTTAATCAGTTTTAAAACATTTTAACTGCAGGAAGGTAAGTGAGGCCGTGAGGCTTTCCCTCACTTTGGCCTGAACCACATGGAAAAGCTGATGAATGCTTGTTCCCGGAGCCTGCCCCGGACTTGCAAGAGGGAGGGAGGGGTCTTGACTTTCAGAACTGTTCCAGAGAGGAACTGCTCCAATAGTCACAATTCCAACTGACTATCCAGTGTGAAGACGACGCAGCCCGTCAGTTCTTGTGCTCAACAGCATCTGCACGTGCCAGGAGCAAGCAGGCGAGTCACGGACCACGTGGGCAATATTTTCCGAGGCCTCAGTGCGGAGGGGAAGGTGCTGCCTTTGCTCAGGGCCAGTCCCATTGCAGCAGCAACCCCAGAAGCTGCTAGGAGCAGCCATGTGCGGAGAGGTGCCGACCCAGGCCAACCAAAGCAGGGCACATCCCTCAGATCAGGCTCTGCCGCGCTCTGGGGTGGCAAGTAGCCGGAGTCAGCCCCTCCTCTGTCCCGTCACAATGGCTGTAGTGTGCCCGGCAATGGAGGAAGGGGGAGGAGAAGCCGCTCCTGACAGCCTGCCTGCTTGGAGGAGGGAAGCGCCACCTCCCTCGGCCCCAGCTCTCCCTGCAGGGAACGTGGCCACCTCCCTCCCCCAAGTGTCTTTGTTGCTGTAAGCCGTTTATTCCTGTTCGTTCGTTCCAAGGTTTGCATCTCACCTCCTCGCTCTCACTCTCGAGGCTGGCTGCTCTCAAAGCAGCTCACACTGACATTTACACTCCAGGAATATCAGGAATGCCCCAAAGTATTTTTAAATCATTTGCAAAATGTTCTACAAACTTTGTTAGGCTCGCTGGAATCAAAGGGACTTGGGTTTGTTAGATTTGCCCTCAACAAGTGCAAGGCCACAGGCTTCCACCCCTCAGCAGTGGGGAGATCTGAATTAGGGGGCTCCAGAGCCCAGCCCAGCATGACCCAGACCACGATGTAATGCCTAATATCTAGATCTCAGGGCATCAGCCACTTTCTCTCTCCTTCCCTCTGACAGGCCCTGCCCTGGCTCTCCCGCCACCCCCCGCACAGCCACTATTCTCAGCTTTTGGAGCCCCCTTTGGCAGCCTCGTGACTTTCTTTTTTCTCCTTCTGCCAAGTTCAGTCCTTATTGTCCAGGGCCGTGAGGGTCTGGCCTGTGCTTCCAAAGTTTCCTGGTCACATTGCAGAGCTAGTCTTAGAGAAACCTGGCTCTGAGGACTCACCGAGCGACTGAGCTGCTAAGTAAAGGGAGCCCCCCCCCCCAAGGATTTCCTCTCTTACGGACCTGTCCGACCAGACACGCCCACCGAAGCAGCCTTCAAGGAACGGCCGTGAGCACCACCATCCAGGCACAACCAGGATGTGAGGTCAACTCTTACCCATCGCACAAACGCTTCCCCAACATTGCCTCACTCTTCTGACCTTACATATGGGATACACGGAACAGGCAAGTCTGCTTGCGCTTTGCAGACACTCCCCCATTACATTTCGTGGATCAGGATGAGGACATCGGAAGGTTGGGAGACAGCAGAACAGAGAGAGAGGCCCTCAAGCCCACGCTGGGCTTGCATTTGCAAGAATGGCAGGAAATAAATTGGACATTTAAACAAACAAACAAAAAACACCCCGATTTGTGGGCAGATTGTATCCTTCAGGTACTGGAGTCGACGTTACAAAGCATTATTTTTCACACCGCACGGCTCAATGCATCACCGAGGGCGCAATCCTAGCCTGGAGTTAGGCCGGCAGTTATTTCCTCTCTGCTGTTTTTATAAATCCTTCTCAGTGACCCCTCCCCTTCGCCAATTCTCTTTGTTCTAAGCTACGTCTGCGCAACGTGTGACCTGTTCTGCTGCCGGCCTGCATCTGCACAGACAGGAGAGGCGCGAAGCACCAGGCAGGTCAGGCTGGCAGACCGCATTCCACCAGGTGGGTCGCAAATCACGAAAGACCAGGAAATCAAATCAAAGGAAATCAAAGGAAAGAGATCCTCGCTGCTTCCACTTGAAATTTCTCCCAGGTGTTCTGTCAGTGGCAGAAACTCTGCCGCAAGTCCTGTCCGGTCCCTGAGAAGGCCCCCGTGTTCTCCTCCAGTGAGCCCTGCTGGGGAGCGGCACCAGGACAACAGCCCTTCTTGCTTTGCCCACTGCAAGGGTCGCCCCCCCCACACACACACCCATCTCCCAGTAGCACAAGGCAGCTCTGAGCACTCCCCAGGACCAGGCATTTCCTCTCCAGCTGCCTCCCTGCAGAGGCCTCTGGGGACAATGAGAGATTCAGGCGCTCCAGGAAACCAGACCAGACCAAGAGTCCGTCCCCCGACTCTGCCCAAATGCCATGGAGATGAACTCTGACCCAAACGCCTCCACTTCCACCCCCTTATTTACTTTCAACCGCTAACAGGTTCTGCAGAGTTAACACAACACTTCCCTGCCTGGCTGGCCGGCCTCCTCCCACGCAGCCCACATGGCTCACCTTTCACCCGCCTCCACAGCCTGCATTCTCCGCCCAGCCCCGTCGACACAGTGCCCTCCCGACAGCCCCCCTGAGCCCTGCAAGGCGGGGAGCACCTGGGCACCCCCCTGGGAAGGGACTCTCCACCTTGGCACCTGCTCCGGGCAGGCTCGGGGGCAGCCCAGAGCCCGGCAGGACGGCCAGGAAGCCTCCCGTGGGAGTGCCTGTCAGAGCCCAGCTCTTCCTGCCGGGGGAAAGTGCCACTCCTCCCTCCCGCCTGTATTTCTCACAAGCCGAAGCAGGTGGAGGGGACCTTGCATGGTTCTGCTCGGCCAAGCAATTTGCAATAAAAGTGGGGAGCAGAAAGAAGCTGCTCCTTCAAGAGCAAGTTCCTGGTTCTCAAAATACCAGTAGAAACGTGCCTGGAATCTTCTGCGCATACTCAAATGTTTTTTGAAGTATGTCCTTGCTTCCAAATAATCCTGCCTGGACTCTTAGGTCATCGGGGGGGGGGGGAGCTTTTGACTGTGCCGCCACCAGGAGAGGTGAGAGGGATGGTGGCCAGGAATAGGGCCTTCTCGGTGGTGGCCCCCCCGACTCCGGAATACCCTCCCCTTTGAATTAAGAACTGCTCCCTCTTTGGCAATGTTTCGGCGGGGGCTGAAGACCTTCTTATTCCAACAAGTTTTTAATTGTTGACAGGCTAGCTGGCTTTCTTTGTATATTTAGGATCCACGGGGCTTGTTTTAGATTTTTAATTACTTTAATACTGCTTTTAATTATTGTTTTTAATTGTCAGATATTGTGTTTTATTGTATTGTAATAATGTAAGCCGCCTTGAGTGCCCATGGGGCAGAAAGGTGGGGTATAAATTAAATAAAATAGATAAATAAATAAAAATAATAATTAGTTTTGACACTGGATGGACAAGAGTTGTTTGACGGAAGCAGCCCCAGTTTGGCTTGTAAGATTCTGAACGCTGAGCTCAGGAGGTGGGGTGGAAGAAGGAGGCGACCAAGTGGAGGAAGAAGATCAAGAGATAAAAAGGAAGAGCAGGAGGACAGGACGGTGGCGGGAAGAGAACTGCCCACCTCGCACAGAGCCTGGCCCGCCAAGCGCAGGCCCTGGCCAAGGGCAGGTCCCAGGAAGGCGAGCCAGGGGCCAACTCTTCGTGAGGGAGCCTCCCCCAGGCCATCTTGGCCAAGGAGGAAGAGCCCATGGGCCCATGCGGCCCACCTGGCCCACTGGAACCCAAGGCCCCCTGCCCCATGCCAGGTGCCAGAAATGCAGAGCCTCCACCTGAGAGGAGCCTGGCCAATTTCAGGTGGAGCTGCCTGCAGAGGCACGTTCATGACCCGGCCAGGGCTTTGGCACAGCTGGCACCCAGAGCCTCGTGCCTGCACCTTTTTGGAAATGTCCTTCCCGCAGCCCCAGGGAATGGAGCTGCCCCCCTTGGGACAAAGGTGGGAGTGGGGCACGTGTCACACAAGGACTCACGCTGCCTGGAAGCGGAGCAGACCCTTGGACGGGCTCCTGCTGCCTTTGTTCACAACTTCTGCGTCACGCACCAGCGTAGGCCACGGTGCTCCTGAGCACTGCCCCACCTCCACATCACCTCCAATGCTGAGGCAATGCCCAGTCCTCCAAGGCTCGCTGGCGCCTTAACGGGCTTCCTAAGGACTCAGCACCACTTTTTCACCGGCACCCTTGCCTGTCCGAAACCGCCTCCTGCTGAGTGAGGCCTGGCCCATCATTGCCAGCCCTGACTGGCAGAGCATCCTTTTCCCAGCCCTGCTCACAAACCAGGCGACTGGAGGTGTCGGGGGTGGAAGCCGACACCACAGGCTCGGCCACTGAGCTACGCTCCTCTTGTGCAGGTGTCCCCCGTCCCCCACGCTTCCTTTTCCTTGTAACCGTGAAGTCCACCCATTAGAGACAACAATCCTGCTGTTGTTTACATGAGGAATGGCCAACTTCTGTACCCCTGGAGGCCAGGAGTGCAAATCTGGAGAAAGGAGCACCCCGAACCCCTTTAGGAACAGCCAGATTTCAGCTAAGCTGGTGTCACCTGTGGGTCTCCACACTGTCACTTGCCATGCCCACCACGGCAAGGCTGCTGCTGGCAAGTGATGCCGACTGTGTATTTGCCACTGGCAATGCCAACAGCCTCCCACAAACTCAGCCCCGGGAGGGGAACCGAGCCAACGTGGCGTGCTGAAGGCCTGGCAAGTTCTCAGTACGGCTCCCCTGCCCGGCGGACACTCACCATCCTCCTGGCTGTGGAGATTCTGGGGGCTGCGCATCCCTTCCTCCTGGCTGGGGCTCAGGCTCGAGTTGAGATGCTGGTCAGCTGACATCCATGTGGAGTCACTCATGTCAAAGTCCTCGCTGCTCACCGAGGTCTCATCCTAGGGAGAAACAAGGAGGCGTTAAGGAGATGCCGGAAAGGGAAGGGGCTCAGGAAGCGTCTGCCTTTCCAGCGGCTCCCACCCACCCCCCCTTCCTCCGGCCCCCCAAGTCCTGGCTCCAGACTGCCCCAAGCATCTCCACAGTTCCTGCCGCGGCTTCCTGCCTGAAGAAGTGAGGAGGAGGAATGGCACAGCCCACCGTTAAGGGCAGTGAGGCAAGGGCTGCCTTCCAGAACCGGGCAGCTCCTGCTCCGCCTGGCAGCCGCCCTTACCCCCTCCCCAGGGCACAGCACTGCCGGGGAGACCAGCCTGACAGTGCAGAGCCAGGCCAACTGGGCACAGGCTACTTGAACAAGGTGAGTTCAGGCAGGCTGCTGGAGGCCACTGAACTATGGGCTGCCTGTAAGAAGGTGACGTGGACACGCAGGCCACGACGAGGTACCAGAATCAGGCCCTGACAGTGACTCGACACCCAGCAGCACTTTTTTACACTGCCCACAACACTCCCTTCCCCGAAGTCTTACCTTGCTTACCTCCCCCTCCCCCCCAAAAAATCCCAGGCGGCAGGTGAGGCAGGTGTGTCCAGCGCAAGGTCAGAAGAGCTTCCCAGTGGAATGACTGCAAGGCCCCAGGCAGCTACACACAACCTCTGCCCACTGCCCCACCAGGGCTACGCTTCTCTTCCACGCTTCTTTGACACAGACAAATGGCAGAGTGCTCTGCCTGGGAGGATTCGTCCCAGAGGGAGAAGGTGCTGAGGACCTGAGCAGCAGCACGGGGGGGGGGGGACGACGCTGATAAAAACACAACAGCGCAAATAAGGCAAGAATGGATCAGAGGTCAGAGCAGCGAAAGGAGTGCCGGCTGGGTGAAGCTGGGCCACGCCAGGGGAGGAGGCGGGACTTAAGACGCAGTTCAAGGGCCAATTCGGATTTTCATTTTTTTTGGGGGGGGGAATCATTAGGAGTTCTCACCAAACTTACAGGGTCCACTCCTAAGCATTACACGGGGGAAGCAGCAGTGCATTTTACAGTATTGGGGATGGGCAGGGTGCGTGAGAACGAGGACAAGAGCATGGGCACAAGTGGCAGGTTTGATCAACAGAGGACTAATTACCCCAAAGGCATCACAAAAAGGTTCATGCTTTGATCTGATTCCGTGCCTTCAGCGAACACACCGGCACGTGGCCCTATTTTGCTTCCAGCTCACAACGTGTGCTCAGAGCGTACAAGGAGTTGTGTTCCTAAGGAAGAAAAATCCTTGGTCCAACGTGTGTGTGTGTGTGTGTGTGTGTGTGTGTGTGTGTGTGTGTGTGTG
>JAJKFI010000104.1:324197-348885 GCA_029204185.1 Lerista edwardsae | reverse complement strand
GTGTGTGTGTGTGTGTGTGTGTGTGTGTGTGTGTGTGTGTGTGTGTGAGTGAGTGAGTGAGTGAGAGACAGAGACAGAGACAGAGACAGAGACAGAGACAGAGAGAGAGAGAGAGAGAGAGAGAGAGAGAGCCCTCCACAAAAGATGCTTCTGGGAAGGGGGTCTCCAGAATAGACACAAAGGGGGAGACTCTTCCAGGCACAGCAAGAGCCTGGCCAGAAGCCCAGAGATGGGAGTGGCAGGGGGCAGTTCAGCCACGAGAGGGCTCCTTGGTGGAGCCTCAGACTCCTCTTGCTGTGCTGTGTGTTCAGCAAAGACAATCAACAAGCCTCTGTTCTGCATTCAAAGCCAACACACGTCACATCAAGGATGACATCCACACCAGACCTGAGGGCAGCACCACTGGGAAGAATTTCATCAGGAGATACAAAGTTTTTTTTGGGGGGGGCTCTTCTCCCTTCAAAGGTGAATTTGGCTCCTTGGCTCCACTTCTCCACCCCAGGCCCGGGCAGAACGTACCCCCTGCACCCCCCCTCTCAGGGGCCCTGCCTGAAGGATGATCTGGACCCATCACCACAGATACAGTACAAATAGGTAAACCGAGAAAGAGGAGCAGCTAAACTCAAGCTAGAAACGCAAACCCTGCCCAGGAAAATGCAACTTAAACAAATATCGTTGTTATTGGATGATGATAAAATATTGCAAAAGTTAACAGGACTTCTAGCTGCACCGAGCACTTCACATGCGCCATCTCAACACTCTTACCACAGCTCTGCCAAGACAGGCCACCCTTTTTCTCCCAACCTTACAGATCTGGGCTGTGGAGGTGGGGTCGGAGAAGGAGGGAGGCTTGCATGAAGCCAGCAAGTGGGTTACTGAGGGAGAGAAGACCCAGCCAACTTTCCAGTTCATCCACCCACCTCATGCATCTGACAAAACAGGATCCCTCTATGAAAGCTTCCGACAGACTTCAAGTTGCCACCACTTTCCTATCTGAAAATGTATTCATTCAGAAGCACCAACACTGAAACAATGGGAGATGGCTCTCACCACTACTGCTCATTGCTGGAAATCACAAAACACTCAAGCGCAGACAAATAATAACAACCGTTAACCCCAATGCGTGCGGGGGAGTTGCTGGATCCACATCCGAGGCACGGACACGCACGGTTTTGAAACTGGTCAATGCGCCAGAGGACTGGAGGACAGCCAAAGGGAGACAGGACCCAGGAAACTACAGACCAGTCCTGGGTGAGATGGTGGAAAACCTAATCAAGGACAAAATCCAGGGGGGTCAAACACAAGGCTGGGGGCTGGATCATCATCATCAAACAGGATTTATATAGCGCTTTTCAACACAAAGTTCACAAAGCGGCTTACTGGCAAATAATAATAAAGTTAAATGGCTCCCTGTCCCAAAAGGGCTCACAATCCAGCAACAGCCACTAGAAAGACACTGTGCAGGGGTGAAGAGGGACAATTGCTCTCCCCCTGCTAAATATAAGAGGAGCACCCCTTAGAAAAGGGCCTCTTGGAGGGGTGGATGAGGTGTCAGCACAGCTCAGTGAAAGGGCACCCTGCCTGATCATTGGGCTTTCCCACAGCTTGAAAGTACAATCAAGACTTGCGTATTTTCTCTTCCGTCAATGAGTTCCTAAGTGAAAAAAGGGCTTATTTCTGGTCATGACCTGCCTAAGGACATCACTTCCGGCCCTCAGCAGGCAGCAGAATGGAAGGTCTGCTTCAAAGTAAGCAGCTGAGTGTAACACTGTGCCTATTGGGGGAAGTAATCGTAATTTCACATAGCTGGTGGGTTCTCAGCTATCTGGGGCAAGTCAGGAGAAAGATCTTGGGGTAGTGGTGAGCAGCTGATGGAAGCATTGGCCCAGTATGCCGCGGCAAAGCCCCATTCCATGTTTGGGATCATTAAAAAAGGGATTGAGCATTAAATATTATAATGCCGTTGCACAAATTGATGGTGTGGCCACATCTGGAGTCTTGTTTCCAGTTCTGGTTGGCTGGACCAGAACTGGAACGGTGCAGAAGAGGACGACTAAAATGGCGAGTGGGCTGGGGCACCCTCCTCGCGAGGAAGTCTCAGGATCTCAACACAGCCAGAGAGTAGAAGTGAGCAGTGCAGGGTGAACGTCTGCACTCTGGCCCTTCACGCTTAAGTGCTGCCCAAAGCACTCAGATTCATGACCCACCAGGAGGAGAGAGGGGCGGCTCATTTCAGCAAGCAAAGATCAGAGGAACGATTCGTCTTGCCAAGCGTGAACTTGTACGCGGCGAGTGCCCCTGGGAGGGTCTCCCCACTAAAATGGACAAGAGGTGTGCTCTTGGGGGTCTCCTGTGACGACAACGTTCCTGGTGGATTTCACCTGCAGCCTCTCCTGGTGAGGAAGGTGTCCGGTGACGGGTGCTCCGGCTGGAACCCCAGCGCAGCCACAGCCCGTTTGCTCATTCTCGCTTGCTGGACGGGGAACAAGCACTCCCTCTCAAAGGTCGCGGAGAACCTCGCCTGGCATCTCCTCGGCGGCACTTCCTATGGCATTGGCTGCATTCCTGTCTCCCACACCCGCGGCCGAGAGGCCGTTCTCAGGCATGCACAGGCACTCTCGCTAGTCTCCCTCTCTCCCTCCTTCCTAACCTTCTCTGTGTTTTAAGACGCAGGCTTGGGACAGCTCCCAGAGTGGGAAAGGTCAGCCAAGAGATTTCAGAATTATCGGCGTTGTCATAAAGTGAGTTGTTAAGAGGCTACAGGAATGGGAAAGTGGAGGGACCCCTCCCTGAAAGGTCCCTGTGGCAGGAGCTGACAGAGCAGGGCTCAGGGCTCTAAGGCCTCTACTCTAATGGGGTTTCTGTTTGCCTTTTTCTCCCGACAGACCAACCACATCCCTAATCTTGGGGTGGGGCCCCTGAGCGTATGACCGGAGAACTTCCTGCTCGGCTTGGCCTCGTCTCCTTTCAAGAGCAGCTAAAAAGCCAGGAGCCCACTGGACCACCTGGGTCAGCCACCTGTCTGCGGAGAGCGGTCAGCCGGGTAGCCCAGGGAGGACCTCCGGGGGGGGGGCACGGTGGCTGCAACCTGGCACTCAGTTGCTGAACAGCACCTGGTGGTGCTTCTGACCACCCGGACTAACTGTCAGACAAACCCACCCTCCAGTTATCCATTTAAGCTGTTTTTGAAAACATCCCGTGCAAATGAGCTCCGCAGGTAGGGCTGTAAAAATCGCAGGTTCCAGGCAGTGGTGTCATCTAAATGATTTAAGAACAGGTACTCACTTTTGACCCGCCCACCGGAAGTGACGTCATAAGCCAGAAGTGAGGTCGTGGCAGGAAGTGACATGAAAAAAGCCCTTTTTGAGGCCTCAGACGATTTTAAACTGACCCAACAGTTGCAACAGTATTCCACAGCACCCCCAGAACATGTGAAGGAGGCCTGGCATCATGTTAAAACCCCAGAGCAACTCATTTTTCAGTGGCAAGGAAAGGAAAGGCTCCGCTCACTGCCTGCCTGCCTGCCTGGCTCTGAGAACATGCAGGCAACTCAAACATGCAGGAAATTCAAACGTTGCTGAGGGCGGAGTCGACGAGTGGGCGGGCGAATGGGCGGGGCCAGCTGTAATCCTAGAAACCGGTACTCGCGTACCCCCGCGTACCCCCTGCATGACATCACTGGTTCCAGGTTGATAAAGCGTCTAAAACTGTCAGTGTTGGCACTTTTGATTCAAAGGAATGTTTCAATCCTATGCAAGGTCAGTGTCTAAAAAAATGCAGCACTGCCTCCTAGGAAAAGTGACGGGTTCGCAGCCCTGCCATGTCATCCCAGTGAAGCAACGCTTCCTTTGGATTGCCTCCAACCTTCCGCCTACCCTGCTCAGGAGCTGTACTTTGCAAAATAAGGTTTTCTCCTGTTCACTCTCCTCATGCTACTCATGACTGCAATACGTCCCACATCATACGTCGTTCATTCCCAGCTTCATAAATTTCTTCTTGAGGAAAATCACTGTTATCACAACCACCATCCACACCAATATTTCAGTCTTATTCAAACCCCACACTCACAGTACCAGACCTTGCAGCCAGCCAATGAAATTGAGTCGCAATACATTCAGGACAGACCAGAGAAGTGTTCAATCCCCCTTTAAAGCCATCTAAATAAGTGGCAATCATGTCCTATAGCACGAAATTCCATAAACGTTAACTATGCATTGCATGGAAGATTGGTCATGCAGGGGAACGGATCTATCAGCAGCTGGCAGTCGTGAGGCTATGTGGAACCTGCATGTTCAGAGGCAGCCCAACGCTAAGTAGCACTTGCTGGGAGGGCAGGTCTTCGCGCCTTGCTTCTCTCGGCTGCTGTGGGGAGCCAGATGCTGGACAAGACAGACCTGCACCCTGACCCAGCAGGGCTCCTCTGATGTCCCCACTTGTTCTGGTTCTGCCTGCCTGCTCTGGAGCTGCAGGAACTACTCGCTACATCCTGGGTACAGGCGCATGATTGTCTCGCTTTTCACTTCCCATCACGCTGTTCCTCCTTCGTCTCAAGCTCACCATTCCCAAAGCCTCGGCTACCAAGGCTCTGCCTTTCAGTTTCCCTCCTCCACGGTGGTGCCTTGTAAAGCGGCCAGCCCCCCTCCCCCTCCCCCTCCCCACCCCCGGATGCATTTTTATTGCAGACACACATCTTCAGGGCAGGCCTGCACACTCTTCCTCTTCCTGTCCTGCCGGCTGCAAACAGATCTGCTCACCCAGGGCAGGATGTGCCGGCTTCATCCTGCCTCCTTTCCCCACTGAGATGTCCTCGGAGGGAATTTCCTGGAATTTATGGCTCCTGCACAGCCTCAAGCCTGCCTGGCTTATAAAACTGGAGGATGCCTTAAAGACGCTCCTCCAGCCTCACATTAGCATCGCCTCGAGCCCTGACGGAACTGGCACATGTTGCCTGCTACGGCGCACATGGAGAGCCAACCGTCTCCGCTCATTAGCACATGCTTTTTTTAAAGACAAGGTACCGCAAGACCAGCAGGGTGGACACAAACATGCGCGCGCACACAGGAGGGTCCCCCAGGACCCGTCCTTCACAGGGCAACCTGGCCACATTCAGTCAGAAAGAACCACTCCAGCTGCCCTGGAACCAGGCCCTACGCCCAAAACCAGGCCAGCCTCAGCCTCAGCAGAGCCCTGCCGGATCAGGCAACCGGCCCATTTCCTCCAGCCTCCCATCACTCGCAACGTCCCCCCAACGCCCTCTGGGAAGCAGAAGAGAAAGGCGGGCTCCTCCTCTCCCACCGCTGCTCCCCTGGAACTGCTCTTCAGAGACACTCCACCCCTAAACACGGAGGCAGCGCACAGCCGTGACAGCAGGAGCAGCTGATCGACGTGTCCTCCGTGAATGTGGCCAAGCCGCCTGTAGAATCATCCAGGCCAGCAGCCGCCACCGCATCTCGGAGCGAGACATTTCCACAGACTACCTCTACGCTGTGTGAAGAAGTCCCTCTTTTGTCCAACCTAAATCTTCCAGTCGAAAGCTTTGTTTAATAACCTGTGGTTCGGGCATTGTGAGAGAGGGAGAAAAACATCTCTCCACTTTCCATGCAAATTTTGTACGCCTCAAATGTCAGTCAATCAATCAATCAATCACTAGTATTTATATACCGCTTTTCAACATAAATGTCCACCCTTAATCACCTTTTTCCCAAGCTACAAAGCCCCAAATGTTGTAGCTGTCCTTTCAAAGGAAGGTGACCCAGCCCCCGATGAGCTTGGTCACCCTCTTTTGCACATTTTCCATTCTACAATGTGCTGCTTGAGATGTTGTGACTTGAACTGGACGTAGTATCCCAAAGAGGGCCCTGTAGAATTTCAGCCATCTCATTCTTGATCCTTTTCCAAATGACCCTCCCATGAAATCTGCTTTCCTTATTGCTGCCACATCCTGAGTCGGTGTTTTCACTGAGCAAACCACCAAGACTCCAAGATCTCCTTCCTGACTAATCAGCAGCAGCTCGGATCCCATCAGCTTGTATGTGAAGCCGGGACTGTCTGCCTCAATGTGTATCACTTTGCACTTGCTGACGTTGAATTGCATCTGCCATGGGGACACCCATGCTTCAAGCGTCCCTTTGGGTACTTTACAATCTGACTTGGTTTTCAGCATCCTGAATTGTCATTCTCCGTAAGTTGTGTGGTGTCACAACTCCTTACAACGCCACCTCCAGGTGTTTGGCGATGTTATCATCATGCCACTGCCAACTGAGCTGCACAGGGAGACGCATGGCTGCTCGGCTGCACACCTTAGAGCAGCATTTCTCAACATTTGTCCCCAGCTGAACCACTACGAATGGTCCACCTATTGGAAGTGCCACCGTAAGTCACTGGCGATGATGTCACTGCCAGTTACTTCCAAATGGGGAAGCCAGACGGAACACAGCAAACAACAGCAGGAGGCTCCGGGCAGGCAGGAGGGCTTTTTGCGTCCATGAGAAGTGAACGCTGGAACTCGGCCTGCTGAGCTGAGCCTCCCACTGCTGCTTGTCACGCTGCATTGCTGGTCCTGCTGCCAAGCGGTGGGGGTCTGGGGGTCCCGCAAATACCACTGGACCACCAGGGATGAGTACCACTGGTTGAGAAACACTGGCCCAGCGGGAACGTTGCTCTGAATAGTCTGGTCTCGTGTGCACGTTTGTCCATCTCACAGCTTATCCTGGCCAATAACCCCTCTATGGGGTCCACTCTGGTGCGAGGACCCCTGTGGCTGCCATCTGGAGCCCTGCAGCGTTCCTGGAGGCAGGGGGATGATGTCTTGCATCATCACTGGACTTCCCAGGCTTTGGCTGTGCAGCTTGGCGCTGGCCTGGCCGCTCACGCAGCGGGTTCACTGCCAACGTTGAAGCGCCTTAGGGCTGGAGTGGGGTTTTTTTGTTAAACATAGTATAAAAACACAATCACCACCTGGGGGGGGGGGTTTAAAATATTTGAAGGAAAACACAAAACACCTCATTTTGGTGTGTAAGATATTTTCCAGAAATTGACAGCGCAATCCTGTGTGCTACGTCACTAGTGCCAACGTACGTAGGAGTGCCGACGCTACGAGTAATGTCGGCCTGATAGCGTTGACGGCGCCGCATCGGCTGAAGCCGGCTGGCGCGAGGGAGGCTCCGCGCTGAGAAGGCACGGGGATCGGTGGGGGGGAGGGAGGTTGGGGCAGGCTGTGGGCAGGCTTGGGAAGCGGCCATAAGGCCACCCTGGGGGGGGGGGCGCGGCCCTGATTCGGGCCACACTGTCTCCTCAGATCTGCGCCTGCTGTTTAGCAGGCACAGATCCAAGGAGCACATAGGGGAGGCTGGAGCCTCCCCTACGGTAAGGGAGCGAACTCAGACTCCAGCCTCCACTATACTGCGTTGGATTTTGCGCTGGCCGGCCGGTCTCGCCAATCCAGTGCAGTATAGGACTGCACTCTGAAATAGATTACTTTTCCTATTATAAATAATACTGTGGCTGCATCTGCTGATACTATATCTCCTATACCATCTACTTAGTGCATTTTAAAAGCATTTAAACTTAATAAAAATGAGAACTTGGAATGAGAATTTAGAATAAAAACACATAACACCACAATTGGCTATTTTAATCAAGAAGTTTTGGAAAAATACCCCCCCCCCAAACACCCACCCCTACTCTTTAGGGCACTCTTTAGGACACCCAGAGCTGGCAGTAAGCCCTGAGCACGGGTGGTAACCCCTACAGGACTGGGCTGTTGAGCAGCAATCCTATCTACACTTACTTGGGAGCAATCCCATTGAATCCAGTAGGACTTCTAAGCAAGCATGCCAAGGACTGCTGTGATAACCTCCCTATGGTTTAAAAACAGACTTGCAAACAAGCAGGGGTGCAGCTGTCAGGCGTGGAGATCCAGAACCTCTCCTACAGCCAGTGGTGAAGTCAACAGCAGAAGTGCTCAAGTGCTGCTTTGAGACATTTTTCAAAGGACCTGAACTGAGAAGCAGCGTCAGGCTCAGTGGGAGGCAAACTGAGAAACTGCCTAGGGGCATATGTTGATATCCAAAGCCACTGGCTCTCCCAAGAACTGCTAAGAGACAGTATGTAGCTCAGGTTACATTAAGACTCAGTCCTAAGCATATTTACCTAGCAGAAAGCCCTACTAAACACAGTATGATTTACTTCTGAGTAAACATGCATAAGACAGCACTTATATATTTATTTGCTTTTAGTTCCATTTCTCAACTGCTAAGCATTTATTTAAATTAATGCAACCCATTCCAAAAGCATGGGATGAAATGAGCAACCCTTTTCAATGAAGTAAAATAAGTAGTAGGGAAAAGAAAAACACTTTAAATAAATTTAAACTTGGGGTTGTTGTTTGTTATAATGTCTTGGTGGGGTACATGGCTTGGGAGGGCGTCATGACGAGCTCCTGCACTTCAAAATTAATTTCAAAATTAACTACTGCACAAGAGCCCCCAGATGTTACTGGTCCACAGCACTATTTATTACTGGCCACCCACAGAACGTTAATGGCCTGAAGGAAATCAAAAGAGCGTCTTTCTCCCCATTTACAAAGGTTTCCCTGTCTGGCTGTCTGAGGACCACAGTCACTTGCCAAGGCTGATCGGGCAAGTAGCTGCTCACAAAGCCATCTGAAATCTTTGCTCCTGGTTTTGTCCTCAGCAGATAAGAACCATCTCCTCACCCAACCCTAATCATTTGCAATATCTCAAAACTGGCAATGTCTTTTTCCCCCTGCACTTAAAACATTTCAGCAGGATTCTGCTTTAGATTCCAAATGCTCCATTACCACTGATGCTCCCCAAAGGCAAGGCTGGTTTCCCAAGACCCATCTTCCCATCAGCACATGGTGTTGGTCTCTTTTTTGCATTCATTGTGTGACAGGACTTGGCTGGCACCAGGGGCGATCTGGGGGGGGGGGTCAGCACTGGAGGGCACACCTTCAGGGGTACCTCCCCCCCATGTGGCTGCACTGCGCAGCCACATCAGGTTGCTTCTCTGAGTGACCCGATGCAGCCCTCACCCCTCCGAGGGCACATGAACTGGCGTGGCATGCCCACCCTTGGGTTGCTCTCAGAGGTGGCCCTGCCTCTGAGAGCGACCAGGCTTGTTGAAGAGGCAAGCCTCAGAGGGGCGAGCTGGCGCTGTGACCGCTCCAAATCAGTGTCCCGCTCCAAATCAGCATCGTCGCCCACCCCCTTCAGACCCAGCGCCCGGGCATTCGACCCCCCTGCTCCCCTCAGGTATGCCACTGGCTGGCAACTAGCACCACACATGGTGGCCAAAAAGGTCGGCACTTCTGGACCACTTCACAAGATCAAGTTCCACGTGGCTCCCTCCTTCTGTCTCCACGTGAAGCAGTCTGTTCTATCCGGCCCCCCAGAACACAAGCTCTGCTCACTCTAACCCGCCCCTCCCCTTCCTTTCAGCCTGAGAACCAGGCAGCTCTTTTCCTTTCCTCCGGGAGTTCTCAGGAGACTTCTCTCTGCTAATTCCCCTTTTCCTGTAAACAAACTACAAATGAAACTTTCATTAGGGAACAGAGCACAAATCCATTACTACGGCTAATCTCCAGATTGGCCATCTCAGCCCCACCACCATGCCAGGGATGGCACAGATGAAAGCAACAGCAGCGGCCCTGACCAGCCAGCACCACCTCTTGGCTGGCCTCTCCTGGCCTACCCTTCCTCCATAAGAACATGTAAGAACTTAAGAAAAGTCCAGCTTCCTGCATCTCACAGTGGCCCACCAGATGCTTCAGGGAGCACACAAGACAACAAGATCCCTGCACCCCATTGCCACTCCCTGGCACCTGGCATTCTGAAGTAGTCTACTTCTCCACCCCCTCCTCTGGCTGCCTCCCAGCTTTCAGAAGAGCAAGACAGAGATCCTCCCGCCCTGCAGTAAAGTTCCACTACTAACGACCAAGGGATTGAACGATTAGGGTCACGGAATATTTACTCAGCTTCTTTTCGGAAAAGTAACCAAACAACTGCCAGGTATACTCATACGGCAACACCCAAGGAATGGAGCAGATGCTTCCCCCTCCGTGCGCATGCACACACATGCACACGCACACCCCTTGCATCTGCTCTGGTTTTCTCATGATCCTGATATCTTCATCTTGTCCCACGTGAAGGAAGGAAAAGGCACCTGCCATTGCAGAGCATCCCTCCGACAGCTCCTCTTCTAAGACAGTGGAAAGTTTTATCTGACTTTGATGACCAAGCCTCACAGTTACCCAGGAGCAAAAAAACAAAACAGAAAAACCCACATGATTTACGCACAATTAAAAAAGAAAAAGAGCTACAGGCAACAAGAAGCATCAGTCCTGGAAGGACCACAAATCATGCCTGGATCATATCCAAGAACAGAATCCTAACTTAGAATGTGTCCTGTTGCATTTTCAGCCCTTTCTACTTTCTCCTCTCCACAGTCCTTCCATTTCCCAACCCCCGACTCTCCCCCAAAAACCTCTACCTTCAGTGGCACAATTTCACTACCGACACCAGATCAGAGAGCCGTCAGTGTAACCCTGCCTGATGTGCAGAAGAAGTGAGCACTATCAGTAACCTGGTTCTTTTACAGCCAGAGTCAGTTTCTCGGGGCTAAGCTTGCGTATGGTTCCCAAGATACTGATACCCTGCCCATCACCCACCCCACCTGCAGAACATGCTTCGTAACACAGAACTCTAATCTAGGTGTTCCCATTAATGCCAATAATCTTTATTACCCATTTTGTCATCAACACAGTAGTCTTTATTTTGTAATTTCCATCCTACTTTTCTGCCCCCCAAAGAGTCCTCAAAGTGGTTCACACCATGGTCAAGTACAAATACATATATAGAAACTCAAATAAAATATGCAACCAAAGAATATAAAAACAAAACGTCATCAAACAACAACATTAAAACCAAAATTCTTTCTATATGATACTATTTTTCATATAACAGAATCAGACAACATGGGGGGGGGGGGGGAGGAGTGAAACTGCCACACCAGGGTTTTACGTTAGAATGGTTTTTTAAAGCCCCAACACTGGTTCCCTACCTACTGAACATGATCTGCAAGAGTCAACAGTCCCTCTACCAGGAAAAAAATCCAAAACATTTTGGCCAAGTTCAAAACGACGACTTTCAATATGTTCAAAGGCTTGGGCACAACCTGTGGGATTTCGAATGTGTGGCTTTGAACAGTAGTGACACATATGAAATACAGAGTGCAATCCTAACGTGGAGTTAGGCTGGCATAGTTAGGCCAGCAAAGTTTGGCCGGCACAAGGGCCACCGTAAAGTGTGTTTGGACAACTCTCGGAATCAGGGAGGACGGCTCTCATCTGTGTGCTGGCCTCCCTGACTCCGAGAATGATCCAAACATATTTTACAGTGTCCCTTGTGCTGGCCAAACTTGTGCTGGCCTAACTGTGCTGGCCTAACCTCAGGTTAGGATTGCACACACAATATCAAAACCTGCTTCTTGGTGCCGCACAGTTTCAAGAGCAATTTGCCGGGGGGGGGGGGAGAAGGAGCGATGCTATCCGAGGACAGCAAACCTAAAGCCCAACCTCTGCTTTTCAGACATACCCATTTGTTTTGCAACATGCATGTTGTCCTCTATAGGAAATCCAATTACCACCACCACCACCCCAAGATTTAACTGTGCTCATTATCAGCAAAAAGCCTGGGACGGATGACGAGCGGCGCACATGCACGAAGGGTAAAAAAGCAATTGCCGCTGGAGGAGCAAAGTGCAGCCCCAAGACCTGTTTTTCTAGACCTCGCCCCGCCCTCCTCCAGAACATGGACTCCAGGCCTGCCCCTGGGGGTGACAAGGAGGAGTACTGCCCTGTCTCCAGGAGAAGCTGCAGTCCACCTTCCGGAACTCGACTCCTCTGGTGTTTGGAGAGCAGTGCAGGGCGGGGGGGGGGGGGCTCCCCTACATCCCTGGACCTCACTTCACCAACACAAGGAGGGGAAGTGCCCCTCCCTGGATCCTTGCTGATGGAGGGTGAGCCCCCAACTCTTGGGGTTGCGGGCAGGACCGCCCCAAATGCAACCCTGTTCCCAAGTGCTATGTCTTGTGTGTCCCCAAAGGACTGAATGGCAACCACCCAGTCACTTTGGAGAAAGCAAAGGGGTGCCCCACTGAGTGAGGGATGCAGGATCAAGCCTCTTCCCTGCTTCTGGTGATCCCCATCACTTGAGCAGCAATCCTGCCCCCTCTGCACAGCTCCATCCTAGTCATATAAGAGGAGGGTGGAATGTTGGGAACCAGCTTCTATGTGTAATCCATTTTCTTATAACATGCCTTAGCCGCCTTTCCAAAACATAGTCCAAAGTAATAACATTTAAGACCAATACAAAGACCAAGGTACTGGTGCCACCTTAATAGTCTGCTAAGTTTCTGGGAGTCTCAAGTATTTTTAAAAAGGCAGGAGAAACCTTGTAAAGATGGGTGAATAAGTGGACTTGCATAATCTAATTTTTTGAAAAGTATTTCAGTGCTGGAGGATGATTTACAATTAATTTAAGACGTATGTTTAATCCACACTGTGGCAACACATTCCAACCTCTCCTATACAACATGCTCATTTGAATGTTAAACAAACCAGGAAGGCACAAAGTGGCACTGAACAGAGCAACAAGCACGACCTTCACAAACTACATGAGGGGTATACTAGAACAGATACTTGCATGCTTTTTTTGTCTCATGGCACACTGAGAAGGCACTAAAATTGTCAAGGCACACAATCAGTTTTTGGACAATTGACAAGGCACACAGTGCTGCTGGCAAGGGGGCTCATACTGCCAAATGACCCTACAAGTATAGGGCCCTACCTACAAATTCCCACAGGACATCCACAGACCATTCACAGCACACTAATGTGGTCGAAAATAGCTGTACTAGAATATAGCAAAAAAAGGGGGGGAAACCAACATCACCTCTTTTTGAAAGGCAGAAATATAGGTTTAATTTTTTTAATACTGTACATAATTGCCATTCGTAGACATATTCTATAATAGTCGCAAGGTCCGAAGTAGTCTGACGGAATATGCCATCAAGTGGCTGTCGCTCCTTCCCCAGATCCTCAAACAGAGCTTTGTGAACATGCCTAGTAGCGTGGCCAGGGGCGCCCTGTAGGTACTGCAGGCGTGGCAATGCCCTGTGTAAGCAGCCCCTCCCTCTCGCCGTCGGAGCCATTCCGGGCAGCGACAGCAATACCATTATTTGCCAGAATGGCTCAGACGGCAAGTGGGAGGGCAGCTCACACTGCGTATTTATCAAGATTGCCTGCAGTCCTTATATTACCACATGCTCCCCTCTTGCTACACTACTGCTAGAATATACTGAACCCATTTGACACTATCTAAATCACTTCAGTCCACAGAAAAACATACTCAACGGAAAGAAAAGCCTCCCAGCTGCAAGTGCCTTCATCAGAAACCCACCTATTGCTATACTGTTAATACTGTTTACTTGCTTGCTATTGCTATCCACTGAATGAAACTGTACCCCACTTGAATGCAACAGGAGAGAAGCTGTTCAGGAACTCTGTACCAGCTACAACTTTAATGGGGAATTAATGAAGGGGGCTGGAAGCATTACTTGCTTAATTCTGCTAAGTTAGCTGCAGATGTATTTTATTTCTATATTTATTTTTTATCCCACTTTTCCAAGAGATCTTAGCAACTTACAAAAAAATAAAGAAAATTATAATTATAATTAATGTGTAATTAATACGTGCTTAATACAATCTTGATAAATACCGAACAACATCTACATCACAATCCTATGCATGTCTACGCAGAATTAAGTCCCATCTTGTTCAATGGGGCTTTCTCCCAGGAAAGCGTGCTGAGTATTGCAGACTAAAACTAATAAATAGTTACAGATTAAGGAAAACCTTGCCAAATAAAAACACTTTTAGCTTCTTGCAACATAGTTGCAACTGCAACTGTGGGAGCTGTATGTGTCTCTCTGGGAAGGGAGTACCGCACAGGAGGGCCTCCACCAAAAAGACCCTGCCCCTTTGTGCTCACTAGCAGAATGGCAGGCCAAAGAGTAGGGTCTTGGGTGCAGATTTAACTGGTCAGGCAAACTGTTATGTCTGATTTTAAAGCAGAGCTGTCAGTCCTAAAAGAATGCTCAGTGGGGAGGAGGAAGCGGAGAGCAATTGATATGCATTTCTGGATTCAGATCACACAGATAAAGAATGTTTTAAATAACCATGCATATGCCTTTTCTTATGCAAAAAAAAAATCACAATTTTCATTAAAAACAATGCTCAAAACCCCACTTGCACTGAAAAGACAGGCAATTGCTATTATCAATTAATGGTTGATTAAGGATTTCAAAATAGGGCAATGACCTGACCAACCCCCTTTGATTTTGGATACTTTTATTTGGGAAGAGATCCATTCACTGCAACTCAATTTTTTTCCAAGAGAGTATGTATGGGTCACACCTACAGGTAAATAGGTTCAAGACTAAAGATGCTTGAAGATGCCCAACTGGCTGATGCCCCCCACTGTATAAATACATTACAAAGGCACACTGATAATCAGATTTCTGAAGGGAGAAAAGAAGTCTAAATATGCAGACTTCTCATGAAAGTCCTCGATTTCTCCTAAATTATCCACCATCCTCAAATCTTGTGCATTTCAGGTTCAGAACAAGATAGTTATTTAAACACAAGAGTGTACTCCGGAAGTGGTTGCTCTAAAAAAGAAGCAAGTTCTACAGCAAAAGTTTTTGAAGTGTCTGCCTCTAGGTCTGACATTTCCACACAGCGGGAAGGAGAGGGTGGCTATACCAAGCACTGCAGGCTGCACATGTGAAGCTGCCTTCTCCAGAGTCACCATTAGAAGGGGGGTCCATCCAGTTCAGGACAGTTGACACTGACTGGCGGCAGCACCTCTCTAGGGGCGCAGGCAGGAACCTGTTGCTGCCTTCCCTGGAGAGGCTGCCAGGGACGGAACTGGCACCTTCTGCATGCAAAGCAGGTGCTCCAGCACTGACCTATGGCCCAGCGCTAAACTGCTGCCAAGTGAGTTTTTAAGAACATCCTTCCAGGAGACAATGAGGTTTGCTCTGTCCTTTGAAAGGAAGAAAACTGGCAACTTGATTCGAAGTCCATTAAAGTCCAGAAAAGAGAGGTTTCTGCCTTCTCCAAACACCTTGGGCACATGGTGGGTTAAAATAAAAATTTAAAACCAAGCCAAATCTAAACCACACACTTCAAGTATGACTCAGCTCCAACACACTCTTGAAATGTGTATGTATTACGGTATAGTACATAAGAGTATAAGAAGAGCCCCTATGCTGGATCAGGCCAAGGCCAATCTAGTCCAGCTTACTGTATCTCACAGCGGTCCACCAGGTGCCCCAGGGAGGCATGAGACAACAAGATGCTTGCATCCTGTTGCCACTCCCTTGCACCCAGTACTCTGAAGTAGCCCACCACCAATGTAAGGAGGTTGCACAATCCATCATTGCCTATAGCCCACAATGGACTTTTCTTCCAGAAATCCGTCCAATCCCCTCTTAAAGGCATCTAGACCAGATGCCATCACCACCTCCTGTGGCAAAGAGTTCCACAGATTAACTACCCGCTGAGTAAAAAAGTACTTCCTTTTATCTGTTTTATCTCTCCCAACCCTCAGTTTTAGCGGATGCCCCCTGGTTCTGGTGTTTTGAGAGAGGGAAAAGAACATCCCTCTATCGACTCTATCCCTTCCATGCATAATTTTGTATGTCTCAATCATGTCCCCCCTCAGGCGCCTTTTTTGTAGGCCGAAGAGCCCCAAACGCTGCAGTCTTTCTTCATAAGGGAGGTGCCCCAGCCCCGTAATCATTTTTGTCGCTCTCTTCTGAACCTTTTCCAGCTCCACTTTGAGATGCGGCGACCAGAACTGGACGCAATATTCCAGGTGCGGCCGTACCATCAGGAAAGATCACACAACACCCCCCCCCAAACAGCTTAAGTTTTGGCACATTTCCTGATGGAATCCCACATGTAAGGAAGCAACAGGGGACACAGCTTCGTGTGCTTCTCTTGCCCAGGCTTGATTGTTCTTGCGAGAGCTAAAAAACTGTATGGATTGAGACCTAGTGCCCTCACTACTATACACCCAAGTGACACATGCCCCAGATGGAGTAAGCCGGGGTTCAACTGCCAGTGTTTCCATGGACTCATCAGGTGGTCCTGGAAAATTCACTATCAATCAGCCTTGGTTAACCGCTAGGAAAATGAGAGTAACAGACATCCGACCCACAGGGTCATGCTGAGATTGGGCAGTAAAGGCAAAAGTCTATGCCCTCCTAAAGAAATCCTGGGATACCAAGTCCCAAACTTCAGAGCAACCAATTTGGTGTGGTGGTCTGAATGCTGGACCACAACCAGGACCAGGCTCAGCTCCATAGCGAGCCATAAAGCTGGCTGGGTGACCTTGGGCCAGTCGCTATCTCCCAACTTTCCCTACCTCCTAGGGCTACTGAAAAGACAAAAGGAGGGAGGAGGACAGTGTATTTCACCCTGAGCAACCTGGAGAAAAGAAGGATGGTATGTAAATGTGGAAAATATGCACACCTTCTGGAATAAACATGCACTTTGCCACCAAAGACTTAAGAACTCTGCAAGCCTTCTTAGTACTTATGCAAATGGCAACCCTGCTAACTGGGCCAGGAAGGACCTTTCAAAGTGGGGTCCTCCTGTTTCGCAGGGAGAGAGCAGCTCTTTGCCCCAGCATGGCACCTTTTCCAGTGGTAACTCTCTCTCTCTCTCTCTCTCTCTCTCTCTCTCTCTCTGAGTGAGTGAGTGAGTGAGTGAGTGAGTGAGTGAGTGAGTGAGTGTGTGTGTGTGTGAGAGAGAGAGAGAGAGAGAGAGAGCCCTTTGGGGCAGACAACCATTTATTAATTTATTTTACTATGTAAACCACTTTATGAACTACTCCTGCTGAAAAGTGGTGTACAATTTATTTTTGTTATTATTAACCACAACCCAAGAACAATAATGCAGATGTCAGGGATGAGCAACTGGCCAAAATGAGACAGGACCTGCACTCAACATGACAGGAAAAGGTCAAGCGGGCCCCTGCCATGTTTCTGGAGTCAGCCTTTTAATCCCCAGGACACATGCCCACCTAGCCTGCCCATCACTGAAAACCCGTGCCATTTCAAAGTCACCCCTTTGCCCACTACCTGCCAGTTCTATCAAATCTTCTGGGAACTATTAACTATTGTTGTTGTTCAGTCGCTAAGTCATTTCCGACTCTCCGCGCCCCCCTGGACCACAGTACACCGGGCCTCCCTGTCCTCCACCAGCTTCCGGAATTCGCCCAATTTCATGCTCATCGCTTCGGTGACACTGTCTAACTATCTCATCCTCTGCCACCCCTTTTTCCTTTTGCCTTCAGTCTTTCCCAGCATGAGGGTCTTTTCTACAGAGTCCTCTCTCCTCATGAAATGGCCAAAGTACTTGAGCTTCAGCCTCAGGATTTGTCCTTCCAGGGAGCAATCAGGCTCGACTTCCTGTAGGATTGACCGATTGACTATTAACTATGCCAAGGGACCATTAGCCAGTGATGCTGGCCCATTGTTTGCCACTTCATAGCAGGGATAAAAATGCAGGAAGTAAACAGTCTGCCTGAGAAAAAGGCCGGAGCGAAAGGGAAGGCGGCACAACAGGAAAGGTCCTGTTTGCAACACAACATGAAGGCACCGCAGGCTTGCCTGGAGAACCCCACAGCCAGGCCCATTTCTCAGAGCCTGGGCAGGAAGGTTCTCCACGCTGGCCAGGAAGTTTCTCCTCCTTCCTTCTTCAGCCAGACCTTCCCCGCCCCCCTTCCCCACAGGAAAATCTTAACAGCGCGCTTGCAACGAGCTGGTGCCCAGAGGTTGCAGCCTGAAGCAGGGATTGACCCATAAAGCCCAGCTTTACCTCGAGGAGAAATCTATTTCTAGTTCAATCCTCCCACCCCCACCCAAAAGGGGAGGAAGAGCAGGAGCAGCAGCAGCCACCACCAGGGGGGAGAGGAAGAGGGGGGGAGGGACCTCCGCCTCCTCCAGGTGGAAAGGAGATGATGGAGGGGAGGTGCGGGAGGGGGGAGGGGGGTCTCCCTGCGCCCAGGGTGGGAAAGGGAAAATCGATGCCGGAGAGCAGAAGAATAAAGCTCCCTGGACGAATTGATGGGTCTCACTCCCCATTGATCGGCGCCTCCCCCGGCTGCTTTCTGCGCTTTTGTGCTCTTCCGGGGAGAGGAAGCCGCTGGCGAGGGGAGGGGAAAGAAGGACGCGCTAACCTTAACCTTTCTCCAGGCACCGGGCTCATTAGAGACGCTAATTAGAGGCCGCTCCCCGAGCGGGGACGGGCGGAGGTGCGGGCGGAGGGGGAGGGCCTGCCAGCCTCCAGGCCGGCGGTTTGGCTGGCAGGGAGCGAGGGAGGGTCCGGTAGGTGAGCCGCGGGGGCTGGCCTGGAATCCGAACGCACGAGGGAGTTTTCAAAAACGGCGAGATTCCGCCCCTCCCCCGCCAGCCGAGCGCCCCGCGGGGCCCCGATCCCCGCTCTCCCACGGTCCCCGCGCACGGGTGCAAGAAGGAGCCCCCCTCCCCCCGCAAAGCGAAGGCCCCGCCTGGCAACCACCTCTCCGCGCACCCCCACCCCGCAGTCACGCCTGCCCACCCCAGCACGAGGAAGTGCGAGGCAGCGCAACTCCTTCAGCGCCGCTCGCTCGGGCAGGGGACGGGTCGGGGGCGCACACGCGGGCGCCGCAACCTTGCCCGGTGCACCCACCCACCCACCCACCCACCCACCCGCACGCAAGCGCTCTGCAGCTCCCTGGCCAGCAGCACGGGAGCGGGTTCGAGACAAGTGTCCACGCACACGCGCCCCTCCGCCGACAAAGAAACTCCTTCCAACTTCCTGGCGGAATACAGGCGCCCCCCCCCCATACACACACCGGGTCCTCCTACAATGGACCGCTCGCCAGGCCCTCCTTCCCGGGCACTCAGCCACTGCCACCTGTCAACAAGCGCCGGGCACGCAGCTCTCCCCCAGCCCCGGGCGCCCCGTCCCCTTCGGGGATCGCGACGCACGCCTCCTACCGTTGCTCCCCCTCCCGTGCCCCCAACGTGCATTCCGAGCTCACTCCCACTGGATGCAGCCCGTTGGCTAATTCCAAACGGACACCCCCGGGAGCTCGGTCCTCCCCCACCCGGACCTTGACCCGCACCCCGCCCCGAAATCCAGGTGCGCCCGGGAACTCCTATGTGGACAAGCAGACAAAAGCGCCCCCCCCATAAAGGAGACGCTCCTCCGGGCACACGCTGGTTTCTGCGCTCGCCAAGCCTGCCCCCCCGCCCGCGCCTCGCTCCTGCCGTGTCCCGCCCCCTCCACCGGCAACCGCGGGGGCCCCCCGTGTGGCCGCCCCCTCCAGAAGGGGCCGGGAATTGGAAAGCACCCGGGGGGCCGGAAAGCACCCGCGGAGAGGCGCCTGCTCAGCCCGCCACTCCGAGGGGCTTCCGCCCGCACGACCCCCAGTGGGAGCCTGAAGAGCCCCCGCCCCCTCCTCCCGTGCCGGGCGCCCCCGCTGCGCACCCACAAGTTGCTCCCCCCGCCCCAGCCCGGCAAGGCAGGGAGCCAGTCGGATCCCATCGCCCCCGGCCCCCGCCCCAGCCCGGTGGCGGCGACGGCGCCCCCCCTCGCCGCTGCCTACCTGCTGCGGGGCCGCTGCGGCGCCTGGGGCCCGGCGCCGGCCTGCGCCAAGCCCAGCCGAGAGCGAAGGGGGCGCTCCGGAGGAGGCTGACAGCCAGCTGCTGCCCGAGGAGGAGCGCCCCGCCGGGAGGGGAGAGGAGGGCCGGCGCGACGCAGCAGCAGCAGCAGCGCGTCACTCCCGGATCGCGGGGCGGGGGAGGGAGGGGAGAGGCAGCGCGAGCCCGAGCGGGAGGGGGAGGCGGGGGGCATCGCCAGCCGGACCTCCCACAGGCGCGCGGGGGGGGCGCGATCCAGGCGCACCGACTGTGCGCGCGGGTCGCCGGAGTGGGGGGGGGGCGGAGGACGAGGAAGCGCCCCCGCCGGGAGGGAGGGAGAGAGAGAGAGGCAGACGCGCCCGTCCATTTTCCGGAGAGCGGCCTGGAGTCGTGGCCAGGCAGGAGGGCGGGCATGAGCGCGATGGGGGGGGGGTGGCCGGCTCTCCGGCCGCATTCGCACGGAGGCGCGCGCGCACACGTGTCTGAGGGCCGACGAAGTACTGCCAGCTTCCTGCTCACTCGCGGGGAAGGCTTGGTGGACCCCCCCCCCCACCAGCCCCAGGCAGCTCCACGGCCGCGGCAGCCAAGCCAAGAGCGACTTTCCAAACATGAGCCTGGGAGGGCGCTTCTGTCCACGTCAAGGAGCGCTGCTCCGCTTTGGGTTGGGGGGGGGGCTCCCTCTCTCCTCCCCCACTGCCAGCACCTTGTTTCACATCAGATGGGGGGGGCCCTGCTTTGACAATCTGCCTGAGGGTGAGAGGCGGGGCTTCCAGAAGTTCACCCTGGGAGCTGGACAGCTCTCCAAACACTTTCTTTAAAACAAACAGACACAATATTTAATTGGTTTTACAGAAGAACAAAGAATCCTCTTTATAAAGGCAGGTGAAGAAACGGGGGTAATTGAAAACCGCTGTCTGTTTTACACTGTCACGTTCTTATTTAATTTATGCACCTCTAAGCAATGCTGTCCTTTCATAGATCACTGCCTTGTCGTGGCGAAGGGGCTTGTGTAGCTCAATGAAGCTGTGAGCTATGCCATGGAGGGTTCCCCAAGATGGACAGGTCATAGTAGAGAGTTCTGACTAAACGTGATCCGCTGGAGAAGGAAATGGCAACCCACTCCAGTACTCTTGCCAAGAAAACCCCATGGATTACAGTTCAAAAAGGCTAAACGATATGACACTGGAAGATGAGCCCCTCAGGTCGGAAGGTGTCCATTATGCTACTGGGGAAGAGCAGTACTAGTAGCTCCAGAAAGAGTGAAGTAGCTGGGCCAAAACCGAAAGGAAGCTCAGCTGTGGATGTGTCTGGAACTGAAAGGAAAGTACGATACTGCAAAGAACAATACTGCATAGGAACCTGGAACGTCAGATCTATGAATCAAGGTAAGCTAGATGTGGTCAAACGTGAGATGTCAAGGCTGAACTTCGACATCATGGGAGTTAGTGAACTCAAATGGACAGGAATGGGAGAATTTAATTCAGATGACCATTATATCTGCTACTGTGGGCAGGAATCCCTTAGAAGAAATGGAGTAGCCTTCATAATGAACAAGAGAGTGAGAACAGCAGTACTGGGGTATAACCTCAAAAATGATAGAATGATTTCCATGCGGATCCAAGGCAAACCTTTCACCATCACAGTAGTCCAAGTCTAAGCCCCAACCACTGATGCTGAAGAGGAAGCAGTTGACCGTTTCTATGAAGATCTACAATACCTTCTAGAATTAACACCCAAAAAAGATGTTCTCCTCATCATAGGGGATTGGAATGCTAAAGTAGGCAGTCAAGCGGTAATAGGAATTACAGGCAAGTTTGGTCTTGGAGTACAAAATGAAGCAGGGCAAAGACTGATAGAGTTTTGTCAGGAGAACATATTAGTCATAGCAAACACCCTTTTCCAGCAACACAAATGGCAACTGTACACATGGACTTCACCAGATGGTCTACATCGAAATCAGATTGATTACATTCTTTGCAGCCAAAGATGGAGAAGTTCTATACAGGCAGTAAAAACAAGACCTGGAGCTGACTGTGGCTCAGATATGAGCTTCTTATTGCAAAATTCAGGCTTAAACTTAAAAAAGTAGGAAAAACCGCTAGGCCCTCCACGTATGACCGAAATCAGATCCCATACGAATATACAGTGGAGGTGACAAATAGATTTAGGGGCTTAGATTTGGTAGACAGAGTGCCTGAAGAACTTTGGATGGAGGTCTGTAACATTGTACAGGAGGCAGCAACTAGAACCATCCCAAAGAGAAAGAAATGCAAGAAGGCAAAGTGGCTATCTGATGAGGCTTTACAAATAGCTGAGGAAAGAAGGGAAAGGAAAGAAAAGAAAAGGAGAAAGGGAAAAATATACCCAACTGAATGCAGATTTCCAAAGAACAGCAAGGAGAGATAGGAAGGCCTTCCTAAATGAGCAATGCAAAGAAAAAGAGGAAAACAATAGAATGGCAAAGACTAGAGAGCTTTTCAAGAAAATTGGAGATGTCAAAGGACAATTTCATGCTAAGGTAGGCACAATAAAGGACAAGAACGGCAAGGACCTCACAGAAGCAGATGAGATTAAGAAGAGGTGACGAGAATACACAGAGGAACTATATAAGGCCAATCTAAATGTTCCTGATAACCACAATAGTGCGGTCACTGAGCTCGAACCTGACATCCTGGAGTGTGAGGTCAAGTGGGCGTTAGAAAGCATCACTAACAACAAAGCTAGTGGAGGTGACAACATTCCAGCTGAGTTACTCAAAACCTTAAAATATGATGCTGTCGAAGTGCTGCACTCCATATGCCAGCAAATTTGGAAAACCCAGCAGTGGCCACAAGACTGAAAAAGATCAGTTTACATTCCAATGCCAAAGATGGTTCAAACTACCGCACCATTGCATTCATTT
The DNA here is from genome assembly GCA_029204185.1 of Lerista edwardsae. Classification (NCBI taxonomy): domain Eukaryota; kingdom Metazoa; phylum Chordata; class Lepidosauria; order Squamata; family Scincidae; genus Lerista; species Lerista edwardsae. The sequence continues at coordinate 326,204 of JAJKFI010000104.1, read as the reverse complement.
CACATGCTAGCAAGGTGATGCTCAAAATCCTACAAGCTAGGCTTCAGCAGTATGTGAATCAAGAACTACCAGATGTACAAGCTGGTTTCCGAAGAGGCAGAGGAACTAGAGATCAAATTGCCAACATTCGCTGGATCATAGAGAAAGCAAGAGAGTTCCAGAAAAACATCTACTTCTGCTTCATTGACTATGCTAAAGCCTTTGATTGTGTGGATCACAACAAACTGTGGCAAGTTCTTGAAGAGTTGGGAGTACCAGACCACCTGATCTGTCTTCTGAGAAACCTGTATGCGGGTCAGGAAGTTACAGTTAGAACTGGACATGGAACAACCGATTGGTTTAAAACTGGAAAAGGAGTACGACGGGGCTGTATACTGTCACCCTGCTTATTTAACTTATATGCAGAGTACATCATGAGGAAGGCAGGGCTGGATGATTCACAAGCTAGAATCAAGATTGCTGGGAGAAATATCAACAGCCTCAGATATGCAGACGATACCACCCTAATGGCAGAAAATGAGGAAGACCTCAGGAACCTTCTGATGAGGGTGAAAGAGGAAAGTGCCAAAATTGGCTTGAAGCTCAACATTAAAAAAAACTAAGATCATGGCAACCACTCCCATCACTTCCTGGCAAATAGAAGGGGAAGAAATGGAAGCAGTGACAGACTTTATTTTCCTGGACTTTATTTTCCAAGATTACCGCAGATGGTGACTGCAGCCATGAAATTAAAAGACGTTTACTATTTGGGAGGAAAGCTATGGCGAACCTAGACAACTTAATAAAAAGCCGAGACATCACCCTGCCAACAAGGGTTTGCACAGTCAAAGCTATGGTTCTCCCAGTAGCAATGTATGGATGTGAGAGCTGGACCGTAAGAAAGGCAGAGCGCCAAAGAATAGATGCTTTTGAATTATGGTGTTGGAGAAGACTCTTGAGAGTCCCGTGGACTGCAAGGAGATCCAATCGGTCAATCCTCCAGGAAGTCAAGCCTGATTGCTCCCTGGAAGGACAAATCCTGAAGCTGAAGCTCAAGTACTTTGGCCACCTCATGAGAAGAGAGGACTCTTTAGAAAAGACCCTCATGCTGGGAAAGATGGAAGGTGAAAGGAGAAGGGGGCGGCAGAGGATGAGATGGTTAGATAGTGTCTCCAAAGCAATGACCATGAAATTGGGTGAACTCCGGAAGCTAGTGGAGGACAGGGAGGTCTGGTGTGCTGTGGTCCAAGGGGTCGCGAAGACTTAGTGACACGACTTAGTGACTGAACAACAACAAAGCGATGCTGGGATGTTGGTTGTATTAAGAGAGGACTCCAAAAGGCATCCGACAGCCTGGCAAAACTCAGCCTCAGCTTCACTCCTCATCAACACTATCCACGGCACTGAGCACCACTTTCCCAGCCACACTGAGACCCCCAAATCCTGCTTCCATTGCTTTGTGCTTTCCATTTCTCAATATTTCCTACACCATTTAAAATTCAAAATAGATTATAGCTGAAAAAGCTGGCTGCCAATAAATTAACACATCTTTATTAAGATTTGTTAAATATTTATTAAAAATATTACACTGCACACAGTGTAACATGAATAGATAGCAACATCTATATTTCTAGCATCTTTTTCTTTTGCAAAGCGAAGTCTGCAGGAAAGAGTGAAAAGACACACAATGGTTCAAGATGGTCCACTGGAAGCAGAGAGTGAAGAGCTCCAGAAGTTATCTGGCCAAGCTGGTGAACGGGCAGCAAGAGGATGGGTTAGAGTCAACAGAAGTGCAAGGGGGAGGAAGTGCCAGAAGATTTCCTTGAAACAGGGTCGGGATGAAGATTCCCAACCTGGTCTAGATGGGCCTTTGGCCTGATCCAGTGGGGCTCTTCTTAAAGTTCACATTGACCAACAGAGTTTAAGCCCTTTGGTCCTCTCCTTCCTTTCTTTTGTAAACCACTTTGAAAACTCTTTGCTTAAAGAAAGAAAGAAAGAAAGAAAGAAAGAAAGAAAGAAAGAAAGAAA
>JAJKFI010000104.1:270319-319796 GCA_029204185.1 Lerista edwardsae | reverse complement strand
AATAAATAAATAAATAAATAAATAAATAAATAAATAAATAAATAAATAATATTCCCAAGGCACCTGATGGGCCACTGCAAGATGCAGGAAGCTGGACTAGATGGGCCCCCTTTGGCCTGATCCAGTGGGGCTCTTCTTGTGTTCCTATGTTCCCCCTGCCCTGGCAGGCCTTCCTGCTGGCCAAAGCAGCTAGAGCACTGGTTGGACTCAGCCCAAATAGTCCCAACATCACCCCTGCAGATGCTTCACCTTGCACCTTCAAGTAGTCTGTAACAAAATGCTCACCAGCGATTTGACATCTTGTAACGAAACCTTTTCAGCTCAATTCTTTTGCAGGGCAAAACTTCTGCAAAAATTAATGGCGAGCGAAGCACAGTGGGAAAAAAATGTAAACAATTGTATACCAAGTTCCTTCTGCAGATATGACTAAGGGAAGTCCTGATGATTATTACAGGAAAACCCAAGAAATCCAAGGGGTTCATAGGGGAGCCATTGATTCGTACGGTGAATATATACAAGTCATTTGATGTCCTTGTGCCTTTGGGGGGGGAACCTGTTTAATACCTGGAATTGTCTGTGTTGGGCTTCGCATCAGCAACCATCTGTGAACCTTAGAAATGTAAGCCTTGCATAAGAATAGCAAGAAGGGAAAAGAAGGACAGATGGAACTTTTTGCCTTTAAAGGAGGATTGGACGTATTTCTAGAAAAAAATTCCACCACAGATTACAAGCTGTGATTTCTATACGCACCCTCTGGGTTTTGGAGGTAGACTACCTCAGAATGTCAGATGAAGGTGACAGGATACTGGTATCTTGTTGTCCTGTGTGCTCCCTGAGGCAACTGAAGGGCCACTGTGAGAAACAGGAAGCTGGGCTAGATGGGCCTTTGGCCTGATCCGGCGGGGCTTATGTTATTGCATTAAGCAAGTCCTCAGTTGGGCCACAGCTCCTCCAAGAGAAGAGGTGCCCCTGTCTGCCAAGGCTAGACAGAAAAGGCAATACCCAAATTTTAGATAGAACAGAAACAAACTATGTAGATACCAGGCCAGGGAGCTTTGTCCAGGAGTCCCTGGCTTCCACCCCCATATTTACAGAGAAGCAATAAGTCTAAAATCATAAAATGATAAAAGATTCACCTGCATTCACCATGCCCTCTGAGGAATCTAGAGAGCAGAAATTAAGAATTTCCATTTTTCTCCAAGGACTCTTGAAGGGCATTCCAGACCCTTATTCTAGACTCTTCAGTGCATTTAGGAGCAGTGCTGCCTACAAGTAAACCCTCAATTCACGTCTCCCAAACTCACCGCAAAATCCTTCCTCCCACAGCAGCATCAAAATGCATCATCTTTATAGTGTCTAGTGAATGTATACACTTGAGGAAGAACTACCCTCAAAAGCTCTGAGATCCCTTGGAAGCTTCTGAGAGGAACCGCCAGTTTTTCAAAAAACAACAACCAAGAAGTGCTCTCAGAGGCGACTATATGCAGCCTTCTCGTGCCTCAGATGGCCGGCTGGAGGCCTCTGAGGGGCACTGTCGGTTTTCCAAAAAACCTGAAGTGCCTCACAGAGGCCTTTGGCAGGTCTCCTGAGACAGGGGAAGGCAGAGCACAGACTCCCTGTTTCACAGAACCCCTCCAGACGCGGCCAGGAGGTACTTCAGTTCTCTCTACTCCACGAATTTCAATATCCACAGATTTTGGTATCCGTGTGCGCGTGCATGCAAACAGATCCCCCTCAGACACTGAGGTTCCAACTGTAAGGTCCTGACGACAGTTGCTATTTCCTTGGAGAAAGGTGTGGAAGTGGAAGCTGTTGATGGGGCGTCCTGAATAGCATCTCAGCAATGATTCCACCTCGACTGGAGGCCTGCATAGATCCCGGGTCTGGCAACTTAATGGGATGGAAGTATTGTTACATCATATTCTTGCATGCATCCTTTTTGTATCCTTGATTTCTTCCAGGGACAGCCCAAATAGACTGGCTTCTGGGAAGGGTGAGCTGGATGGTCTTACAGGAAGAGAGGCAGCCTGTGAGCTGAGCCTCCCTACGTACACTAAGTCCCCTAAATAAAGGTTCGGTTCCAGGGTCCTGTACCTACGTCAAAACATCCAGTCCTTACCAGCCCAGCACTATCACACCTGCATGAAAAACCCACTTAAGGACGTCTTGCACCTGCGCAAAAATACAAACGCAACCGCCCGTAACTCGGACATCTGGAAATCCAGGAGTTAGTGTCATTCCAGAAACTTGCCTTGGAGCAAAAGTGCGATTCCTGGGTGTCCGGGGTGCCAAAGCAATTGCAACACAGAAGGCTGCAGTCAGAAGAACGTTCCTTGGTCTTAATCAACCTTGCTCATAATTACATTGTCAGGTTTTCTCTGGGTTTGCTTTTCGATGGCAGCTGGAGGGGGCCTTGATCAGTCTCAGCTTTTTAACCCTCCTCCCTCCTAGGCAGTGGCAAAAGGGGGCTGTGTGCAGTGGCGTTTCTACAGGGATGGCAAAGCTCTAGGTTTTGCAAGAAGCCTTACCTTGCAGTGGAAATCACTCCTCTCCTGCACCGTTTTAGCCAATCTTGGCGTTGCTTACTGGCTACCGCAGCAAGGGAGAGGAGGGATTTACATGACAGGGTAAGGCTTCTTGCAAAACCTAGAGCTTTGCCAATCCTGTAGAAACGCCTCTGGCTGTGTGGGATTATTCTGCGGCAGGAGCTGCCCACGATTAGCATCCACTTTTGCTCATACACTGTTAATGCTTCCTTGCACCTTGCCGTGCCTCAGCGCTCTCTGTGCTCTTGCCCATGCCGACTCCTTCCTTTGCCCTCGCCTTCCTTTTTGCCCCAGGAGTCCCCAGATTTTCAATGTTCTCCAATGTTATTGAGCTTTTGTTTCCTCTTTGCCGTGGCTAGGGGTCGCTGTTTTCAGCTATCGAGCTGCTTGGGTTGTTTCCAAGCAGCTTCTGTACTTTGTTCTGCCAAGGTCTTCGCAGCCATGCCTGCTTCAAAGCCTTGACCAAGCCTGTTCATAAGTCGAAGCCCTGTAAGTCAGGAACCTTCTGTGTAGTCAGAAACTGTGTCAATGCTGGCCTCCACCAGTAGGGGGAGTTTGTTACAGGTATGAAGACTTGACAGCGGTTCTCTCCTTACTATACCTCTGATTAACCCCCTTCTTGCTTATTTTCCTTTTCTTCTTTTTTCTGCCTCTATGTAGCAGTGGCTGCAGTTTTTCTTTATCCCAGCAAAGCCCTTAAAACCCGTTTGCTCTGTGTGAGACGCCTTTAGCAAGGAGGCAGCTCTGTTAGCAAGCAGGGCCACCTTCCAGTCCACAACTGGGAGTTCCACCTGACAATCGGACTGGCTGCCATAGCTCCAGATTGCAGGGGCTCCTCTGCCCACAAGTCACCACTCTGGCAAATGCCGACTTGGTGGCAGAGGCTCGGAAGACTAAGGTTGAAGGTCTTGTATAGTGCTATGAGTCTGTAAGGGCCAGTTCCCAGCCACTCTGTGTGGGCTATTGGAACCAGGAGAGAAGAGTTGTTGCTCCATCCATCACACTGCTGGAGTAATCAAGAAGGAGCAGCAGCAAAGCTGCCTGTTTGAATAAACCCGCTTCTGCTTGAGTTGCTGGCTTGATTCTGCTTTCGCTCCTGCCTTCAGGTCTGGTGAAACGGCCCGTTACGGGAGAGGGATCTGGATTTCTGGGTTGAAAACCTGGAAGGGGAGCATCTCTCCCCGCGGCCTCAAGGCCTGGCAGAGCAGATAAGCACTGCTGGCAGCGGAGGAACCACCGAACAGGTTGGCGTCTTAGGATCCTGGGTTGGGAGCCACGAGAGCACCGAGGTCTGCCAGCAAGGTGGTCAACGGGCCACGGTGCGAAGGATTTGCCTGTGCAGCCACCCAAACAGTCTCAAAAGCTGGACTGCGAAGGGGACTCTCAGGGTGCTCTACAGAAAACCTAGTGCAGCCCCCTTGGCGGCAGTCATGGTGGACCCCTCGCTTGTGTGTCCACCCTGGGGTGTAACACGTGGCAGCTTCTGCCAGCAGGCCTGGGAAGGCATCCAATGGGAAGTGGGTCTGTCCGCGCTTTCCTCTGAATGCTCCCCGTCCTCTTTGTTATCTGAGCAGGCAGAAGCTGTGAACAGCCAGGAGAGAGCTGATATGATGAGAGAAATCCCTTCACACTGGCCCCCTCGTCCCACCCCCTGGGAAGCATGGTGGCTAGCCATGCCTGGAGGGGAGGGGAAGGGAAGGGAGTCCCCGCCTTGTCCTTTCCCCCAAACTCCCTCATGGCTCCTTGGACCATGTTTACAGCTTTTGTTCCTGCAATTCCTGGCAGAGGAGGAGTTTGGAGCCTGCGGAGGAAACTCTCTTGTTAGAGGCACTGCTGGATGGAGATCTCCGCCCCCTCCCCGAACTTAGGTTTGCATCTGCCCTGCGTTGCTTGACCAGTCTTCGTGCTTCTTTTTATTCTGAGGAGTGCAGGGAAGACACGTGCACGTGGCCGGTCACCCCACGCCATTCCAGGACCAACGGCTGGCCAAAGCCCCAAATCCACAGGCCAAGGAGACGGCCACACTGCTACTGTCAGAGCACAAACCACCACCACCCAGATGGAGCCTCGCTTGCTCCAACTTTCCACCTGGTTGACCCTGGGGCAAAACCACCTTCTAGGAGTTTCCAGGCCAGGAAAGCCACTGGTGGGCGAGAGGAAGAAGACGCCCCAGCCCCAGCCCCAGCCCCAGCCGTCCTCACCGACTCCACGGCTGAGCCCAACCATGGAGGCACATCTCTGAGCCAGCAGGCCTGCTGCGCCACCACTGCACCTCAGCCAAGCGCAAGAACAAAAGCAGCCCCCACCGAGGTCTGGGGAACAGCCACCGAGGACCATTCACTAGCAAAGAAAGGTCCTTCGATGTGTTCACGGGATTCAACGAGCGGAAGTATATCAAAACCGGGTTCACCAGACGCCCGGGTCTTGCATTCCCTGCCTTCCTCCTGGCTTCCTGTCCGTCTGTTGTGCATTTCCCCCGCTCGGGCTGCGTGAAGCCACACCCACTCCAGCCGCAGTCCAAGGCCCACTGACACTCCCGGCTCCCTCCCTCCTTTCCAGCCGTTCTCCCCATTCCTCTTGCTGGGCAGCCAACCCTGGTGAGCCATCTGGCTGAGAGCCCCTTCTCTCTGGGAAAGCAGCTCCCGCCCCCAAGAGAATCCAGGCTACTGCCTGTCTTCCAAGCCTTTAATCAGGAAGTTCACCCGGCTTTGGCACCTGCCCCAGTGGTGCCTGCAAGGCATCACTCCCTACACAGCAGGTGCAGACCAAAAAACGTGGGTTTTGGTGCAGACCTTGCCACGCCACCCCCAAATTCCCTACTATCTCGTGCTTGTGATTTTCCTGCGCGTGAGGCAGTCTGATTCTGAACTGCTTTGCTTGAGACCTGATATTGGCCTCAGATCTCCTTCCCAGAAAGACTCCTCTGGCCACCAGTTCAGCCGCTCAAGTTACTGGGAGGCCCAGGGTGGTCCCTCTTCGAGCAGCTGCAGTGCTGGTTTAGCCGGTGGGAGAGACGAGCTCCCCGCACCATGAGTTGGTGACATGTCTTCCCGGCCTGACGAGGGTCTCACCCCTTGCCTGCAGAGCATATTTCAGGCTACGGAGAACCACTCTCCAATTCCTCAATTTCCCTTCTCCTTCCTTCCTTCCTTCCCAGCACCCTAAGTGCCAAATTTCCTAACTCCAGGCCTCTCTGGGGAAGCCAAATAATTTCCCTACACCCCATCTATCCCTTCTTCTTTCCTGCCATGATGGCCACATCCCTCTGCAGAACAAACCTCAAGCATACGGGCCAAGCTGCACACCACAAGAGAGACAAATAAAGTCCCGAATGCTGCTAACCAGACTGGCCTGGAAGGAACATGAATCCCCGGCCCCAGATACTGTACTGCATTCCAGTCAGACCCTGACCACCAGCAAAACCACTCTAACAGTGCAAGCCTATACAAACCTACTCAGAAATACCACTCAGTAAGTTCAATGGGATTTACTACCAGGGAAGAGTATCTGGGATTGCAGGCTTAGAAAATATGTTCCTGGGTTCTGCCTGTGCAACACTGGACTGTGAGAAGATTCTGCCTGCTGGATCAGACCCACGCAGAACAATTGGGTGCAGCAGCCTGTTTCTTATACTGGGGCCCTGCAGTGACTCGCGGCCTCTGGAAAGTCCGCAGGCAAGATGCTCCCACCTCCAGCATCCTTTCTGAGAGACAGACTGTCTCCAGGGCCTTTCATGGCTGACAGGAAATCCTCCGTATCACCCACTGGGTGAAATCCTCTTTCTCCCATTGGACTACAATGGAGATATCAGCAGTGCGCTTTACACACCCACTGCATCCTGAGCCCGGACAAGTGGTGTGGGGGCGGCAGGTGAGGCAGGCATGCCCCACCAGAGTTCTTTGAAAAGTGCTGCCACTGCCGGGCAGTGATCATGCCAACACTCACGACTCGCGAGCTCCAGCCGCTGTTCAGTGTGTGTAAGTTGCAGGAGTTTGCACGATCACAGCCCTGGCGGCGGTAGCAGCACTTTTCAAAGAACCAGGCAGTCTAGTCCAGCTTTCTGTGGCCCACCAGATACCTCAGGAAGCACAAGAGGCCGCAAGATGCATGCATCCTCACCTGCCATCCACCACCACTCACCATGGATCTTGTCTAGCAAAGTGCAGGGAGGGGCAGTTTGATCCTAGAACCGTTGCAGGGAAACTATTCAAGAATGCTGAGTCTTGAACAAAACACAGGGAAGATGGTGAGGGGAAAGGAGGGGAGGGGCTCAGGAAAGGCTCACTGTTGTGGGCTATCACAAGAACGTGATTTACTATTTACCTTAGTAATTGTGATTCAGGAGGAAGACAGCCTTCCTCCTGACTGTCCCCGGACACATTCTGATATGGGAGCCCTGAAGACCGCAAGTGGCCAGATGGGAGACAGCACAGACTTTTCAAACACCCAGCAAAGGCTCTCTGCCAGAACCTCCAGGTTGTTTAAACAAGCAGCCCTGACCAGACTGAGACACCGCCTTCCTTGGGAAAGAGAAAAGGCACCACATCAGAACCTGGCAGCTGAACAGAATTGCTTCTGAAGCTCCCCTTGGAAAGAAGCTCTCCGATTGGGTTATCAATCAGAGAGGTGCAACACCACACCAAACATGTGGCTGAATCTCAGGTCAAAGCAATTGAGGGGGATTAGTCCATTTTAACAGATTACCCCTGAGACACTTTCTGCTCTCTTCATCCTAAACAAAATGATCCTCTTTAAGCCTGCCTAGTTCATTCGGTGCTTAGAAAAGCAGTGGAAGTTCTCCTCTTTCCTACAAATACATCTGAAGCTGTGCAGGGTGGAACACCAGAGACCGTGCCAACGTTTACGCTTGACACTGGGCAGCTCCAAGGTGGCAGAAGTGCAGCCTTGCCCGATTTTGTGGTCTGTTCTTGCAGTCATTGCCCTTGATCCACTGTGGTCAGATTCATTCAATTAAAGAACGAAGACAAGAGCGTTCGCTTCAGCAAATGCAGCAAAATCCCACCATCTTAAGTGCAGCAAATCCCACCATCTCTCTCCCCACCCGTGTGTGTGTGTGTGTGTGTGTGTGTGTGTGTGTGTGTGTGCGCGCGCGCGCCCCCGGGAGGGGGTGTCACCACTGAACCCCAAATTCCAAAAATCGTGAGTTTATGGAATAATATGGTCATGCTGTTTACCGTTTAGATGTGGAATTCCACTCAGAATTCAATGAAAAAAAACGGAGTGTAATATCTCTATTCTAGCAAAGGTTATGGCCAAAGAAGTAAAAACCAAAAATAAAACTTCTTTTGCAAAAATTGTGGTTTTTAAAATCGCGGTTTTAAGGAATAATACCATCATGCTGTATACAATTGGATGCAGAATTTCACCAGGAATTCAATGAAACCCCCCCTCCCTGGAGTGCAATACCTTAATGCTAGCAAAAGTTATGGCCAAGACAATAAAACAATTGCTGTGGTGGGGGGTGTAAAACAATTAAGTAGCCCCGGGTGCAAAATGTCCTAGCTACGCCACTGGTCTTGAGGCAAAAAGCACCAAGGGACTGGTGGGATGAAAAGCAGAAGAGGAAAAACAGCAGGAAGAGAACGTGCTGAGCAGCCCCATGTCAGCCTCTCTCATGTCAAAGGAGTCCTGCCCCCAGCCAGGAGGAAGAAGCACATGCTGTCAGCCTTGGCCTGCTCCAAGCTTGGCCCAGTCTACACTGTAGTCTTAAACCCTGCCGTCCCCTCTGTCCCTCAGGGAGCACAGCTGAAACAGGCTCCCCGGCCTATCGAAGGCTGCGCTTCAGCCTGTCTTACTCGGAAGGCGCACACAAGCTCCACCCCTTGCGTACTTCGCTTTGGCTGAGACTGAACTGCCCCTCCCCTTGATCGTCTGTCCAAGCGTGGGGGAGCTAAGGGGGCTATCGGGGTGTTTCACACCAACATCAAGCTTTGTTGCTACAGCAGAACTAAGAGGAAGGATGAACATGGTCAAGAGAACGCTGACCACACTTTCCACCAGACCAAGAGCTGGGACACCATCAAAAGGGGAACAGCACCCAGTGCTTCAACCACAGCCCGGTTCAGCTTCGACGAACCCTGCTTAGTGTGTCTTCCAGCACAGCGGTATCTTCCTGCTTTCTTAACACGAGGCCAATCGCATTTTTGCATACTTCTGTGCTCACCCTTACAAGAGGCCTGCAGGTTCCGGTTACTGCTAGAGACAAAGTCAACTCAGATTTCCAAAGGGAAAACCCTCCTTTGCTTCCGTGTTTTCTGGTCCCTGAGTGAGGCTGGGGACCCTAACTCAAGGCTACAAACTAACTCAACGGTTACAAACAAACTGGCCTTGAAGAGCTTCCCCCATTACCAATTCAAAACTGAAACCAACAGGTGGCTGAGTTTAACACCACTCCTTCACCTGTCCCCACCCCTTATTCATTACCTCGAGTCCAAGGAAGAGCTCTGTAAAATTCAAAGGTTTGAATACTGCTTTGTGAACAATGGGTGCAATCCTCTTATTTCTAGGGTTACCAAACTGCCAGTACCTTTAACCATTGTAGAGAAGAGGGAATTTGGGCAGGTGCAGCTCATCATGGAAGGATGCCAAAAGCTGCACCTGCCCAAATCCCCTCTTCTCTACAATGGTTAAAGGTATTGGCACTCTGTCCCCGTTTGTATCTGGTAACCACACTTATTTCACTGCCACTGCATGTTTTGCAAATGCTGCTGAAACCAGACAGATCTGACAGGTCAGTGGTATTCAAACTTTTTAGACCGGGACCCACTTTTTAGAATGGTACTCATGTTGGGACCCACCGGAAGTGATGTCATTAACCTGGAAGTGATGTTGTGGCAGGAAGTGACATCATCAAGCAGGAAGTGCTGTCATTATAACACAATAAAATGACACTCCTGAAATGCAAATTGGCATTCTTGTACTATAGCAATTGTACAACCATGAAATATCGCTGACAGAAAGCTAGTCTAGGACAAAATATGATGTAAAAACACTGAACTAAAAACAAAATTTTTTTAAAAAGCCCTCACTTGAAAATTCAAACCGTTAACACTCATAAAAGGAATATAGCAAGAGTAAGGAGTGCAGTTTCCGAGACGGCTGCTCCCAGCTTTCCGCATCAGGTTGCAACCCGCCAAGTGGATCCCAACCCACAGTTTGATTAACACTGCGATAGGTGATGAGGCTTACCTGCTCCTGGGAATTCATGACCCGCAGCTTCATCTGTTTCAAGTAAGTAGAGGTGAGAGGCATGTTGTAATCAATGATTCCAGAGACCAGAGAGGAAGGGGGCTCGTTTTCTAGAGATGATCAGGAGAAAGAGAAAAAAAGGCCTTTAAAGCTTGGAAGATCAGAAGCTTGGCACCCCTGACCTCAAGTGACAGGAGGGGAGGATCTATATTACATAATTTTAAAGATTTTTACCCTGCCTTTTTCCCCAGTAAAGGGAACTCAAGGCAGCTTGCAAAGTTAAATGAAAACAATATTAAAACAATGTCTTAAAAACAAACATTAAAATACAACATCATAAAAACAGCACAGAACCAACATTAAAACCATTTCGTTACAAGATGCCAGCAAACCATTCACTCGAACACCTTTCAAAATAAAAAGGTTTTAAGGCCCTACCTTAAAACACACATCTCTCCAAGCAACATTCAGTGGGGGTGTGGCAGGTGAGGCAGAATTGAAAAGTGCTTCCACTGCTGCTGCGGTGGCTGTGATCCTGCGAACACTTACAACCCATGGGCTCCAGCTGCTCAAAGCCCGAGATCACAGCGGTGGCAGCACTTTTCAAAGAACTCTGGTAGGACAGTTCTGCTTCAACTGCCACACCCGCACTGCACAACACTTGTTCTCTCCTTACTCACGCATAAAGTTGCTGACCAAAGAGGGTGAGGTCCAGCTTTTACAACCGAAGGGGTCTGTAGGTGAAGGGAGCTTTGTGTCTGTATTCTGGTTTGCTTCTGCTAGTGGAGTGGATCTGGGAGATGTGTCAGGGGTGAGTTTCTCTTACCCATACACACTTGTTGCTGTAAGGACTAGATGCACATTGTCAGAGAAGGAGCTCGAGAAGGGCACAGGCCAAGGGGCAGCACTTCCTAGTAGCTAGCACTCAAGTAACCCTGTTCTCTGCTTTCCCTTTTTACTGGGACAGCAGATGATTAGGAGCGGGACTAGTATATCTACTTGCTGCCACTTTCCCAAATGAAGGAGACCAGGCAGATGGAGTCTGTCTGGGAAAAACCACCTCTCAGGGACTTAAGGAGGGGACAGCATGTGCTCAGGACAACAAAACTGGTAAACAGATTTGGCAGCAGAATGCAGATGGAGGGGACGAGGAGGAATGCGACAAAGGAAGACAGGTCTGAGTATTCAAGGCAAGGGATGATCTAATCTTTTGCGAAGGGTGCAGAGAGGAAGGAAAACTTTGGGGGAATGTTGTAGACTAGAGAGAAGTGACATGATTTGGGGACCGGGAATTGACAGAGATGAAGCCCAAACTTCCAGCCTGCTCAACAGGACACGTGTCAGGTCCTCACGGGAGCAGTTTTCAAAAAGGGTGGGAGCAGATTCTTATTCTACCTTCCTTTTGATTTGCTGGTTTTGCTGGAGAGTCTAACACTGGTTTCAATTGCTAGTTTTGCTGGTCTCAGCCAGTTGCTTATTATGTTGTTTTGTTTTTATCTTTTTTACTCTGTAATTCTTGTTTCACGTTCTGTTTTCGTATACCTCTTTGCAGTGATGTCATGCAGGGGGTACGCGGGGGTACGTGAGTACTGGTTTCTAGGATTACAGCTGGCCCCACCCATTCACCCGACCACTTGTCGACTCCGCCCTCTGCAACGTTTGAATTTCCTGCATGTTTGAGTTGCCTGCATGTTCTCAGAGCCAGGCAGGCAGTGAGCGGAGCCTTGCCTTGCCTTGCCTTGCCACTGAAAAATGTGTTGCTCTGGGGTTTTAACATGATGCCAGGCCTCCTTCACATGTTCTGGGGGTGCTGTGGAATACTGTTGGAACTGTTGGGTCAGTTTAAAATCATCTGAGGCCTCAAAAAGGGCTTTTTTCATGTCACTTCCTGCCACGACATCACTTCTGGCTTATGACATCACTTCCGGTGGGCGGGTCCCGACACGTGCCAATCAAAAGTGAGTACCTGTTCTTAAATCATTTAGATGACACCACTGCCTCTTTGTGAAGAGATCACTGAAAGTGGTATATAAAAACACTTAATACTACATTGTTTAAGGGCCAAATCCCATCCAGTTTTCCAGTGCTGATGCAGCCATGCCAAAAGGGCATATGCTGCATCCTGCAAAGGGTTAACAGTCATGGAGGCCTCCTCAGAGTAAGAGAATGTTTGTTCCCTTACTATGGGGCTGCATCGGTGCTGTAAAATTGGAAAGGATTAGGCTTTAAGTCTTTACAAGTTTATAGTCCCTTTCAGCACTGCAGCCCTGTGACATGAGCATTCTCATTTTACAGATAAGGAACTGAAAATAAAAAAAATTGTCCAAGATGGCAAAATGAGCCCATCAAAAAGGCAGCAACTGAACCTACACTGACCAACCCCAGAAAGTTGTTCTACAAAGATTTTAGCTGTTGATTTTCATTGGTAACTTGGGGCTGGCTGCAGCTCTTCTGCTTTTATTGTTGCATCCTGTAATGTTGTTCTTATACAGATTGTTTTTAGCACTCTGGGAAGACCTGTCCTAAAGCAGCAATTCCCAAACGAACCACGGTAATAGAGCACCTCTTTCGCGGTGGCCTCTTCCAGGCTCCCCGTCTTGCATCGCACAAGATCTCCTGCCGTCCAAGATGTCGGCAGCCCAGGAGAGCCGGGAAGAAGAGGCCGCCAAGGATATCCGCACCAGCACCCCTGTAAGTTTGCTGAAGGCTCGTAGTTCATGAACCCCTGTCCTAAAGAAGTGGTTCCAAACCATGGACCGCTGCATCTGGGGAAAGCCATCCCCATTCCGGGTAGCGCTTAGTGTTCCGTTGCACTGCCGCTGCTTCTGGCTCTCGCACTGCAGCAGTCGTGACAATTCTCCTTTGTCCCAGCAGGCTTTGCACCCTGATTTCTGGGGAGACGCGACTGATTCATCTTCTTGTCACCAGGTGACACGCACGGGTGTGTGTGTGTGTGTGTGTGTGGGGTGGGTGGGTGGGTGTGTCACCATCAGGGACCAAAATTGCTGTTTTAAAAGATAATATCATCATGCTATATACCCTTGGATGCGGAATTTCATCTGGAATTCAATGGAAAAAAACTGTAGTGTAGTATCTTCATTCTTTCAAAAGTTATGGCCAAAAACCTAAAAATAAAACTTTTAATGTAAAAATTGTGATTTTTTTTTTAAATCGTGGTTTTATGGAATAATACCATCATGTTATATACCGTTGGATGCAGAATTTCACTAGGAATTCAGTGAAAAAATGGAGTGTTGTATCTTTATTCTATCAAAAGCCATGGCCAAAAACCTAAAAACTGAAAATAAAACTTTTTATATAAAAATCACTATTTAAAAAAAAATCATTGGTATGAGTCAGTTCTCATTTCGACGTATCAGAGCTAATACCATAACTTTTATTTAATTGTGAGAGTGTTATCAAATTGGCCACGGGTTTTTTGTTGGTTACTACTTTGTTGGGTGGCCTGTACTATAGTTAACTAAATAAAGTTGATGGGGGTAACACCAACCCTAGTAATAACAATGCATTTAGGTTGTGCATATGGTATTGTCATTTATTCCGTATGGTTTGGAGAAGGAGATCCATCATGGAAATTGTGGAAACCGAAACAATGGTGAGACAAACAGCCGGCTAGCCTCACAACATGTATACAAACTTAATACGTGGCTCCTCAAAATCCTTTTTGAGGGCCTCTTCCCCAGGAGGGGGACCACTGCAACAGGGGGGAGCTAAGACAATGTAACCAGTGGTGTCATCTAAATGATTTAAGAACAGGTACTCACTTTTGATTGGCACGTGTCGGGACCCGCCCACCGGAAGTGACGTCATAAGCCAGAAGTGATGTCATGGCAGGAAGTGACATGAAAAAAGCCCTTTTTGAGGCCTCAGATGATTTTAAACTGACCCAACAGTTGCAACAGTATTCCACAGCACCCCCAGAACATGTTAAGGAGGGCTGGCATCATGTTAAAGTGACCCAACAGTTCCAAAACCGCAGAGCAGCTCATTTTTCAGTGGCAAGGCAAGGCTCCGCTCGCTGCCTGCCTGGCTCTGAGAACGTGCAGGCAACTCAAACGTGCAGGAAATTCAAATGTTGCAGGGGGTGGAGTCGATGAGTGGGCGGGCGAATGGGCGGGGCCAGCTGTAATCCTAGAAACCGATACTCGCGTACCCCCGCGTACCCCCTGCATGACATCACTGAATGTAACCCACACAGTGGAGGACAGAATCCCATATTGCAGCATATTGTTGATGCAACATATCTTTCTCATGCCCCTACCCCACTACCATTAAATACTGATGCATCAGTATTATTAAATGAGTCTTGGTTCAGCCTGTGCTGCCCAAGCATCCGTTCTTTTTCCAACAGCCTAAAAGCAGTGAGTGTCTGCTCTCTGTTGTGAACGCCAACTACTCTAACCACTCTCATTGCTGACAAACACTGATCTAGAACCCTTTTGCTTTTCCGGACTACAGCACTGCCATTTGGAGCAGAAGAGTCATTTCTCACAGAGGTGCTCTGCAGTTCCACCACCAGAAGACCAGAGGGAAGGCAACGCTCCAAGCCCTGACGCTCTCATTACCAACCCACAGGGCACTGCTGCATGTGTACCCAGGTGGTGCCACTCTCCCTCACAAACACTAGGGATGTGTTGCAATTGAGCATGTGTGTCTTGCTACACTCTCGGTTTCTCTTTCCTCTTCACAGGCAGCTGTCCAACAGGGGAAGACGACACAAGACACTCCATGTGGCCAGTTGTGCAGGCCACAAGGGAAGCCCGCAGCAAGCAGGCCCAGCAGCAGGACCTAATGGGACCCCAGCAGTTCCCAGGTGGGGCTGCTGGCCTGCGTGTCCTGTTGCTTGGCAGACTTGGAACAGTAGAGCCAGACCACTCCACCTGTTACTTGGCTGTGACTTGAAAACTTGCAAAGGGACAAGAGCCCTGCTGGGGTGAGATGGTTGGCAACCTTACACGTGTGCCTCTACTTCAGATGCTGCTCTGTCTCTGAAAGTGTGCAATAAAAACTTTTACCCGATCACATTTGCTGTATCTTTGTTAGCAGCTAAGGAATCTCTTCTTCCCACCTTAATTTGTATCTCAATTGGCCTCAGGATGAGACGGCGGGGGGGGGGGAAGAGGGGCCTGTCTGCTCCCAGGGCTTGGAGCCTGCATCTTCCTCCCTCTCTTTGGAGTTCCCGTGGTGGGGAGAGTCCCTGGCTAGTCACAGCTCACCTGTTCTCCAATGCCTTGGTGCAAGAGGCAGACAGTTGCAGGGTGAGAGGGAGGGAGGGAGGGCAACATCATGACAGACACACCAAGGCTATGGTGCAGTGTGTGCCAGCAAGGATGCCAAGGCACTGTGTCTGTGTGTGTCTGTGTCTGTGTGTGTTGCTGTAATAGGGGTTTTCTGTTTTGCAGTCCAAGGACTGGTTCATGCAGCGCTCCCTTTGGCTGGTCCATGTGCTACAGCTTCCCCAGCCAGTGTACCTGTTTGTGGTGCTTCAGGATATTCCTTGAGGCGCCTGTTGTCTGTCCCCTGCTGTGTTAAGCAGCAGCTTTGTTCTAGACCTGCCTCCACCTCTTATTCTGGACTTGCTGTGGCGGTTTCTGGCCAGTTGTGCAAACGGTGACTGACTGCGTTGCTGTTTACGGCGAGCCTCCTGGCTGGTTCCCAGCCTCCCTCTCCATGCAAAGAGCATCCAGCCTTGGCCCAGTCCCTCCCCTGGAATAAAAGGTTCCTTCCAGAGGGTGAACTCCCCCGACAGGGACGCAATCCTTGCCACAGAGAGAGGGTTGTGTTTCTAGCACATGACTGCCCTCTCACGAGGGAGCTCTCTTCCGTCCCTAGTTTTGCTTCTTGTAGACAAAAAGGTATGTCTTGAAAGAGTGTTGGGCCAGTGGCTCAAGGGGTTTGAACTCTGGGAGCGGAGATTCCCAGCAGTTCTCTGCTTTTCCCTCTTGCTTCTGTATTACAGTAGCTCTTGTAGGAGGTGGGATGCTGTGCTATGTGTGTGAGAGAGAGAGGGGGGATCACCCCACAGTTGGCAGTGATGTGGGACTCATTCCTAGGGGATGCCAGGTGGCCCATCATCCCAGCCATGGCCACTCATTGGACCTGTGCCTGCCCCCGCCCACTTCTTGGTTCACCCTTCTCTGGTGATTGGCTCTTTGCACGTCATCAGGCTGGCATCACTCTCACAGGGCTGAGAGCAGGCCTCTGCTCCGTGAGTGGTGGGCTGAGCTGGTGTTTCCACAGCCCCTGGTGATGACACTGGGAGGGCTGCACCAACACAGAGTTGCCAGGGCTCTTGTTCCCTCCTCACCTTTTGTGCCCAGGATGAGTCCAGGAAATGATGGAAGTTGGGGTAACCTCAGCACAGGATTTCCTGTAAGTGATCTGAGCATGTACCCCAGGCAGCAAGACAGTGACTTGACATGCCACCGTATGATGCCAACAGCCCACAGGCGAGTCCTTTCCTTGGACTTTACCTTTGGGCTCCACGCCGTTGGAGTTGAAATGCATCCTTTTCTGGCACTCGGTGCAGCTCATCAGGAACCTGGTCACCGCCTCTCTTGGCAGAAAAGCGTAGGTTTCAGCAATCTGGAGGAGGAACAAATGGACATACAAGAACATAAGAAGAGCCCTGCTGGATCAGGCCAAAGGCCCACCTAGTCCAGCTTCCTATATCTCACCAGATGCCTCAGGGAGCACATGAGACAACAAGAGGCCTGCATCCTGTTGATCTGCAATCAAATTAATAAAGTATATCAACAAAGAAAATGAATGTCAGGACTGGATACAACCAAAGAGCTTCAGCATATTTTGTTAACCTTGTACATAGTTTTGAAAATTATGGCTTTTGAGCAAAGAACAGGGTAGTGGCCAGAGACGAGGGCTGACAGACCCAAACTACACACTGCTCTGAGTGAGGTGGGAAGCAGAGGGCAGCTTGGAAGCCAATGCACGTTTGACACGTGAAAATATTGACCTGCACAAACCACCCGAGATCATATTGTGGAAGCGGCCCGAAGCAGCACCAACAAAGCCCAGGCAGAAACCTCTCATCTGATTTCACGCGGCAACGCAAGGACCGTCTCTGCGAGTTCAGCCCCAGGGCCCATCTAGTCCGACACCAGCTCTAGGAGCAGCCAACCGGGTATCCAAGGGAAGCTCACAAGCATATCCCTCGATCTTCATTCCTGTATGAAGCCTCGGACTTCCCCTGGGGGCCGGCAGAAGCCGCTCCAACAGGCTGGCCAGGTGCGGGGCTGCCGGACACCAGCAAGGAATGCAGCCGCTGGCCGTGGGCAGGAGGGAACCACCCCACATTCCGGCAAGGGCACCCAGCTCATTTTGGAATCCGTGCCTGTCCAAGAGGCAACGGGAGACAGAGAGAGGAGCCCGTCGACGAGTCCCAAGGCCAGGCGACAAGGGAGAGCCTGCCTGAGCCATGCACCCTACGCAGGGCTTCCGGGGAGGGGGCGTGGCAAGGCCTGTCGGGGTGTGCTTCTGGATGTTGGAGAGAGGAAGCCCTGGAAGGGGAGGGGCCCAGGCTCACTTCAGCCATGGTGCGGCTCCCAGACATGTCTGGTGATGACATCACCAGTCACTTCTACGTCTATAGGCCGTGTGGGACAGTAAGAGGTTCAAGGTGGGCGGGAGGGCCCTTCTCAGCACATGAAAACCATGCCCAGGAGCACAGCCAACTGAGCCAAGCCTCTTACCAGCCCCTGCAGTGTCTGGTCTCACTGCCTGCCTGCCTGCCTGCCTGCCTTCCAGCTGGCAACCCACAGCTCCCCAGGCCTGATGCCCCAGGACATGGTGACACACAGTTTGGGAACCACTGAATAAGGGCCCAATCCTATCCAACTTTCCAGCACCGATGCAGCTGGTGCCAATGGGGTGTGCGCTGCATCCTGCAATGGGGCAGCAG
Source organism: Lerista edwardsae (assembly GCA_029204185.1). Taxonomy (NCBI): domain Eukaryota; kingdom Metazoa; phylum Chordata; class Lepidosauria; order Squamata; family Scincidae; genus Lerista; species Lerista edwardsae. Next base: position 302,102 of record JAJKFI010000104.1, on the reverse strand, counting down.
TCTTGGAGGCCTTCTCAAGGTAAGAGAACATTGGTTCCCTTACCGTGAGGCTGCATTGGCGCTGGAAAGTGGGATAGGATTGGGACCTAAGTCATTGATAAAACTGCTGAAAGTAAGGGCCCAGGGCAGCTTCCTACAGCTCTGTTATTGAAATTTCCCTCCGCTGTGATGAGGAACCACTGATGAGCATTTTTTGAGTTCAGATTTCCAACACATTGTGACTCTGCCTGACAGTATAGTCTAGCCCACATCTGACCAGTTTGCTAGCCAAAATATCACAGGAAACTTTGTCAAATGCTTTGCTCAAACACAATAAATTATGTCAACAATATTCCCACAATCCACTAACCTGATCAAAAAACAGATAAGGTTTGTCGGGCAGGATTTATTCTTGCCAAATTTACAGTGTTTTCTGCTCATCACTGCATTGTTGTCAAGATACTGCCTGCTTTAACATCTGTTCTAGTATTTTCCCAGGTTTCAAAGTCAGACCGACCGACCGTCCTTTCCTCCTTTTTCTCATTTTGGAACCATGTTAGCCTGTTCTGAGTGTACATCGCCAAATTATATTAGATTGCAATCCTAGACTCACATCCGTGGTGGTAAGGTCCGTTTAATGAGCCTGAATAGAGATAGGACTGCTCTGTTAGTACTCTGGGACGCAATTCATCCAGCCCTGAAGACTTGAACTCATATAAGGAGATGGGTATATCATGACCAGTGACTGATCAGTCTTGAATTGCAGTCCTGACCCTGCACCATGCAAGCTGCTTTTGTGAAGTTGTGCACAGTTCCCCTTTTGGGGAACTATTCCCCTTTGTCATCCACTGACATTTCACTGTACTTACTGAGCAGCGTTTCCTTCCTCTTCCTCCAAACATACCTGGCAAAGTTATTTAACTTGATGGATTTTTTGTAATTAAATAACTACACAATATGGGAGGGTTATGGCTTCAGTCCATAAACAATGGCTACTTCCTTGGTGACCTAAAGTCTTATATTAGCAATTTTAGCATGCTAAAAGGAATTTGGTGTGGTGGGAGGAAGGAAGGGAGAAGAGCAGCAACACTTCAGAAAACCTTCACTTCACAACAGCAACACTTCAGAAAACCTCCTTTGGTTTTCTGAAGGTTGGGAGAGTTAAAACAGATAAAAGGAAGTACTTTTTTACCCAGCGGGTAGTTAATCTGTGGAACTCTTTGCCACAGGAGGTGGTGATGGCATCTGGTCTTGATGTCTTTAAGAGGGGATTGGACAGATTTCTGGAGGAAAGGTCCATCGTGGGCTATAGGCAATGATGGATTGTAGCCTCCTTACATTAGTAGTAGGCTACTTCAGAGTATTGGGTGCAAGGGAGTGGCAACAGGATGCAAGCATCTTGTTGTCTCATGCCTCCCTGGGGCACCTGGTGGGCTGCTGTGAGATACAGGAAGCTGGACTAGATGGGCCTTTGGCCTGATCCAGCAGGGCTCTTCTTATGTTCTCCTCTTTCCTGCTCCAATTAACCAGCTTGCATGGTGAGGAACACATTTTTGGAAAAATTCGACACATTCACCACCTGCAAAGCAGGAAGGACACAGATTGCATTGCTTGTAAAAATTAGGAAGGGACCACTTAGCCTTTGAAGGAGATAAGAGGGGAGGAGTGTGCCGGAAAGATGCAATTTCCTAAAAAGGGGCCTTCCGCAAACAAGAAACAAGCCACCCTGAGTTTTGACAGGTCTGTATCCACTAAGTGGCAGCATAACCCAGTTTTTCCCAGCAAGCTGAGAGCGGCCCTGCACAGAGCACAGAAGAGGACCTGGTCACACAGGGCTGATCTGATTTCTGAGGCATCTGCCGTTGCTCCCCAACCCAGAGGCCTCGAGCAGCTCCATTCCCTGCTTGGCGAAGAAGAGATCAGTCTAGCTCACTTTCTCCTCCCAAGGAGCTCCTGGGCCATGCAGCAGCCATTTCGTTGCAGGCACTGCCTGAGGAATGAATTCAGACAACATGAAGAAGCTGCTGGGCGAATTGGGAAAAGGACTAAGGGATGCACCCCAGACCCTTCATCCTCATCCTGCTTTTTCCAGTTTTTAGTTCTAGCACTGTAGAGGCAACAGGGCTTCATGGGCTATTTAGCCATTAGACTGGGGGGGGGAAATGCTTCTGATCCCAAATGTGGCAGCGGTGTCATGCAGCCGGAACGCTGGGCGGGAGGAACGGGTGAGCGGCAGCCTGCCCAATTGCATTCCGGTCCGTTTTGCCGTCTTCCCCGCCCCCACAGGCGGGGAAGACGGTGAAACGGACCCGAACACAACGGGCAGGCTGCCGCTCACCCGTTCCTCCCACCCAGCGTTCCGGCTGCATGACGCCACTGAAATGTGGCAATACATGGCAGCACGTTCACATGCCACTTGTGTCTTCTTTCTTGTCCCTTGCCTGAGCAGATGCTCCTGAAAGCCGTTTGGCATTAGCTGGAAACTGGCAGATTTTGCCTGGAAGATGGGAAAACTCGAAAAATGCACTTTAAAAAACCACAAAAGTTGTTGTGGCTGAAATTCTCCACCTCCTGCTCATTAATACCCTATCCTTGCTGCAAATGGCCCACTCACATGATGGGAAACAAGAACATGTACTGCAGAGCCAATGTATGAATTGATCCTCAGACTCTGGGACTGAAATGCAGCCTTCTCAAGGGAAATGTTTACTTGCATGCAGAGTTCTACTGGTAGACATCCTGATGCTGTTCGTTTGAAGTGCCCATATTGTACCCTGCCCGGTCTTTTTTTAAGGGGGGGGAGACCTTTTTTTAATGGGTGCCGTTACCCTGGGAGTGACACATGGCGGAGCCACACCAATGCTGTCAAAGCAGTGCAACGTTTCACTGTTTGAAATCACCAGACCCTTTTCTTCCAAAGAAGTAAAACTGGTCCGTGAAGACACAGAACTCAGGAGCCGGAGTTACTTCAGTGCATTGATGTGCCCTGCACACTCTTTCCCTGGCCACTGGCTTCAGTGATGGGAATCTGCTCTTGCTGTCCTGCTGCTTGGCCTGCAACTGAAGTCAGTACCTTCTTTCCTTCTCCCCTCCCTAAGTGGACCAAGAACTCTGCTGAAGTGCTGAGCGATGGAGATCACTCCAGCCCACAGCAGCATTGTGACCACAGGCATGAGCTGAAAACAGGCCACAGAATAAAACTCCAAATAATGATTTTTTTTTTCTTTCATGTGGCCAACAAGATTTTGAATCTGGTGAGGTTCGCTGTTCCCACTGTGTATGCATGAACACAGACTCCAGTTTCATAGCCCAGGGACAGATCGTATGTTCAGTGCAGGGAGCCATTGTACCAAGCAACAAGTTGAATTTCACACTAGTGGCAAAACTGTGAAAACTTTAGTAAGTACAAACAATACCATTATGTTACATATAACTGGAAAGGTAATTTAATGCTGAATGCAATGAATTAAAGGCCATTCGAATATCTGTACTCTATCAAACATTATGGCCAATTAACCAGAAAACCTTTTATTTATTTACTTAGAGCGCAATCCTACACCTGTGTTGCGCCGGCACTACGCTCTTGCGCTGGTCCAGCACTGTCGCAAACGTGCCATCAAGCGAATCTGTGCCAGCTAGTCAAGCGCTGGACCAGAGCAAACAGCAGCATCAGTGCACAGGTGCCCCTGCACCCGTCAGCAGCACCGGCTCTGTGCTGGGCGAACATGGGCGGTGCTCGGTCAGCTCAGGACCTCACCGAGGGCATTTCAGAAGCATGATGGGGGTGTAACCAGTGATGTCATGCAGGGGGTACGCGGGGGTACGCGAGTACCGGTTTCTAGGATTACAGTTGGCCCCGCCCATTCGCCCACCCACTCGTTGACTCTGCCCCCTGCAACATTTGAATTTCCTGCACGTTTGGGTTGCCTGCACGTTCTCAGAGCCAGGCAGGCAGGCAGGCAGCGAGCGGAGCCTTGCCTTGCCTCTGAAAAATGAGCTGCTCTGGGGTTTTGGAACTGTTGGGTCACTTTAACATGATGCCAGGCCTCCTTAACGTGTTCTGGGGGTGCTGTGGAATACTGTTGCAACTATTGGGTCAGTTTAAAATAGTCTGAGGCCTCAAAAAGGGCTTTTTTCATGTCCCTTCCTGCCACGACATCACTTCCGGCTTATGACGTCACTTCCGGTGGGCGGGTCCCGACACGTGCCAATCAAAAATGAGTACCTGTTGTTAAATCATTTAGATGACACCACTGGGTGTAACTGGGCACCACAGTGGACGGCGACAGCAGGCAGCGATAGCGCCATATCCTAAGCCCCGTCCCCGGCCAGGGCAGCCCCAATTCGGGTCGCTGAGGCACACGTTGCCCCGAGCAGTTCCATAGCGGTTACGGCTAGGGCTTACACGAGTGCAAGGGGGAAACCTCCCCTTTCCCTGTGCTGTGCTGCCCCCTAATGGCCTTAGGATGCAGCCCTGCTATGTCGGCCATACTACGTTGGCTCTGCTTAGGATTGGGCTGCCCATTAAATGTGATCTCTTTTTGGGGGGGGGGCGACAAAAATCTTCTTTGACCCCAGGGAGCAAACAGCAGCAGCAGCAGAGCAAGCAGTTAGCTATGCCACTGCATATGCTTGCATGCAAAGGACCCCAGGCTCTGCCTCTGGCATCTCCAGCTAAAAGAACAAGCGCTGCTGAAGGAAAGTCAGCATGGCTTCTGTAAAGGTAAGTCTTGCTTCACACACCTTTTCGAATTCTTTGAAATGGTTAACTGGCATGTGGATACTGGCGACCCTGTGGATATTGTATATCTGGATTTTCAGAATGACATGGTCCCTCACCAAAGGCTACTGGTTAAACTTCACAGTCAGGGAATAAGAGGGCAGGTTCTCTTATGGATTAAAAACTGGTTGAGGAGCAGGAAGCAAAGAATGGGGTCAATGGACAATTTTCACAATGGTGGGAGGTGACAAGCAGAGTGCCCCAAGGATCGGTCTTGGGACCTGTGCTTTTCAACTTGTTCATAAATGACCTGGAGACAGGCATAAGCAGCGAGGTGGCCAAGTTTGCAGATGACACAAAACTTTTCCAGGTTGTGAAAACCAGAAAGGATTGTGAAGAGCTCCAGAAGGATTTCTCCAAGTTGGGGGAATGGGCAGCCAAACTGCAGATGTGCTTCAACATAGACAAGTGTAAAGTGATGCACATTGGGGCAAAAAACCAAAACTTCACCTATAGGCTAATGGGGTCTGAGCTGTCTGTGACAGATCAGGATAGAGAACTTGGAGTGCTAGTAGACAACTCAATGGAAGTGTCGACCCAATGTGTGGCAGTGGTAGAGAAGGCCAATTCCACGCTTGGGATAATTAAAAAAGGGGTTGAGAATAAAATGGCCAATATTATTATGCCACAAAATTATGCATGGGATGGATAAAGTGGATAGAGGGAGGTTCTTTTCCCTCTCTCACAATCCCAGAACCAGGGGACAGCCACTCAAACTGAGTGTTGGGAGAGTGAGAACAGATAAAAGTTAATCCCTTTTTCACCCAGCGGGTAATTAAGCTGTGGAACTCCTTGCCACAGGAGGTGGTGATGGCATCTGGCCTAGATTCTTTTAAAAGGGGACTGGACAGATTTCTGGAGGAAAAGTCCATCGCAGGCTCCAGGCCATGATGGTTTGTGCAACCTCCTTACTTTAGAGTTAGGCTACCTCGGAGTGCCGGATGCAGGGGAGTGGCAACGAGATGCACGTGTCTAGTTGTCTTGTGTGTTCTCTGAGGCATGTGGTGGGCCGCTGCGAGATGCAGGAAGCTAGACTAGATGGGCCTTTGGCCTGATCCAGTGGGGCTCTTCTTAGGTTCTTAAAAGGATCTCAGGGAACTGAACAAGATCCTGCAGAGCCTGTATCAGTCACAGCAGACCACACCTGGCTCAATGGGCCCATTGTCTGAGTATCCAAAGGCTTAATATAGCCACACAGAACTTTTAAACTGAATTTGTTAACAGGTGTCTCATAACGGTGAGTCCAGTTCCCAGCATTGGGGAACTTCATCCCAACGCTATCAATTCTGCCACTTTCAGGTGTTCAATTTGCAAGATCATATTCAGGAAGTGGTTTCACTGCATGGACTAAAGGATATTTGTACTAAAATTAATACTGCCCTAAAACACAAAAATTGCTCCACTGGTTCAGGCCTCAGGCAAGCCGCGCTAGCACCCTGATACCCATCAGCTGACTCTGAAAAGTCTCCAAGTAGGAAAGAAAAGCATCCTTCCCCACTGCCACTGTTTCCCTGCAGCTGATATTCAGCTGTAAAGTCATTATGACTGGTAGGCATGGACAGACCTGTCCTCTGTCTGCTGAGAAATGAGGAAAGGGGCAAAGAAACAGCTATATTCGATTCAATCTCACAACATCATAGGCTCAAAACCTATTTTCAATGCTAAGGCTGAGCCTAAAGCTGCATGCAGGAATAGCACTGAGCATGTGTAGAGTATCTTGCCCTCAGTGAACGAGCACAGCTAGTCTCCATATCCCTGAAATTAGAAGGAAGAACAAGCTTCCAGGTAGGAGCCCTAACTTCAAGTTCCAGGCAGTCTGTGAGCTCTCCTTGGTTCCCTTGTTTTGAGAAATAAAGCTCATCCCATCTAGGAGGTGGTCAGAGTGCATTGTTAGGGGTCAAGTCTTTAGTGCCTCTGCCGCATATCACAACCTTGCTCTTGAGACAGGGGCCTACGGGCGCAATCCTAACCAACTTTCCAGCACCAGGGTAAGGCAATGCAGCTCCGAGGTATGGAAACAAACACTCCCTTACCTTGAGGAGGCCTTGGTGAGGACTGTTCCACTCCAGGATGCAGCACATGCCCCATTGGCACAGCTATGTCAGTGCTGGAAAGTTGATTAGGATTGCGCCCTATGCGACAGATTCCAACACACAAGTGATCTAGTTTCCTCTAAAAAGGGGGGGGGGAATTATCTCTCAGCTTTTGAAGAGGCTCTTTTCTCAGACAGTACTTCCCTGCATGTACAACACTGGAAAGTGCCTCCATCTCACCTCCCCACTCCAGCAGCCAGCCCCCAAGGCCCCTGCTTGCAAAGAGTCACCTAATTTATTTCTGATGCCGCGCATAGCCGGCAGGGAATTGCGTCCTCTCCCAAATTCCCCACCTAACGGCCTGTTTTCTGGAGTCAACCACGACCAACTCTCCAGTGACTTTGGCCTAGTTCTCACTGAGGTGACAAACCTGTCTCTGGGCTGCACCACTTCAGACTGCAGGTGGGTCTCGTTAAATGTTTTCCTTTCAAAAAAAAAATTATCTGCATGTAGAAAAGTGGCACCCAAGAGAGAAGGCTATGCCAGAATCCTTTTTCCTCGTAATTCCTTTTCTATGCATAGAGAATGAGGGTGGGATCTGGAGCCGTCCATCATGTGAACACTCCCCTGCAAGCTGAAGTGGTACAGCCCGCACCCAGTGAAAGCAAGGCCTCCCTGATTAGGGACGGGGTGGCACATGCCTACAAGATGGCACCAGAGCCCCTCCCACTCAGACAGGGTTCCCTCTGGCACAGAGCACTGTTTGCTCCAAAGGCAGCATTGAGGCACCCAGCATTTCATCACCACCCCAAATCCTGTGTTATGTCGATTAATCTCCGATTAATCCATTAATTAATTAATTCTGATTTCTCCAATTAATTCTCCGATTAATTCTGGGCCGCTGCAGCATCAAGGGGGACAGCAACAAAAGAGGGCAGTTAAAAGTCCTGCCAAGTCAGGAGGGGACCCAGTCCTGCTAATGTGATGAGCTCAGCCCACAAGGAGGGGTGGAGCGCAGTTGCCGTCAGCAGGCCCAGGGAAAGCAGACAGATCCAGACTGCTGCTCCCCTGAGGCTGCACAAGGCAGAGATTAGCACTCCCAGGAGCCAAATTGCAGGAATTGGGGGAGGGCCTTGGCTGCCCACCGTGGAAACAAGCGTGAAGTTTCCTGAATTGAGGGTCTGCTGGTGGCCTGGCCCTCTTCTATTATGCTGAGGTCATCTGCCAGCAGGCAGAGAGAATCAGCACACACAGTGGCTTTGCTCGCCCTGTGCTGAAGCGAGGGCAGCCGCTGTGTTCCCTAACCTGCTGGGACAGGGGAGATGAACACAGGCTCTCTGCTCCTGAAAAGGGCACCGGAGGCAAGCAGAGCCCAGCTGCACCGCAGGAAGTCAGACAGCCCGTGCTCCCTGCGGAGCCTGGGCTCTGATGCAGCTGCCCCTCGCTCCAAAGCAGAGGCTGCAATGGCACACCTGATGTCCAGAAGCCACCAGGCTGCCTACAAGGCAGTCTTCCCTTTTGTCAAGTGGAAGCAGAGGAACGACCCAGGAAGTCACAACACTAAAGCAAACAGCCCTGGTCTAAGGAAGGCATCATTTGGTGCAGCCAGCTTCTGGGCAGCTCAAGGATAAACAGCACAGCAAAGAACTGGAGGAGAGATTCCACGCCCCAAGTCAAACTGTGCCAAGAAGAGGATAAAGAGGCATACGAAGCCCAAACTTCTCCTGCTAACAAGCCCTTGGGGGCCAATTAATCTCCCGTCCATCTAATGCAGTTGAAATGAGGACGGATGGAGAGAGTTCGGGGATCTTGGATAAGGAGGGACTGGAAAGCACTTGTTATTTGTAATAATGTGAACATTAGGAATGCATTCAGTTCATGTAAATGTATAGCCTGCCACATGCCCAAGGTCTAGGGAAGGTAACAATGGAAGAAAAAAGACCAAGGTGATAACGCTCTCATCATTAAGTGAAAGTCCAATATAACAGCATAAACTTGACATATGTTAAATCCACTGAACAGCTGTCAAAATGTGTTTTGTTTGGCCATTTCTACCCTGCCAAAAGCCTCTACAAAATTTTCAGGACTGAACTAGAACAGAAGTAGCCAAGTCATGAACTACGGGCCTCTAAGTCAGCTTAGTGCCAGGGTTCCCACAATCTCACTGGCCTCTCTTTGCCATAGCTAGGGGGTGCTGCTCTTCAGTGAGCAAGCAAGTTAACCACAGTCTTCCTCCCTGCGTCAGAGCTATGAAGGTAGGCAAAGATCCCATCCCACACCTCCCATTCCAAGGCTGGGAGGAAGGCTAGTGGCTGTGGACACTCCCAAACCGGAAAAATGTCAGGGGCTCACTATCTTGGCTTTGGCCACTGTGCTGTGAGGCTCCCAGAGGGCCGAGCCAACAAGCCCAGACAAGTCCTTCCAAGTTGTAAGCTGGAACAGGTGCCAACAGCTTTGACCACTGCAAAGCCTGAAAGGGGACCAGAGCCCGTGACCCTGGACACCTTTTCCATCTTTGGTGCCATAGCTGTGGCCAAACACACATCAAGACACCTGGAACAGCCTTGCCACACAGTGAGCCCCTGGTATCCTTTTCAGCTGCGAGCGGGGGGGGGGAGTTGGGGTTCCAACAGCCTCAGCCAAGCAATGGGCAACTTTTTGAGTTTCTTATTTATCTGTAGTGCTTGTACTCTGCTCTTCAACTAACAAAGAGCCCAGAGCACTGTACAGAGAGTAAAATAATGAAATCATGACAACAGAAAGTGTCAGGAGACTTATTTTTCTCCTCCTCACAGGGCTCTATGGGGTTCTTTGGCCTCTGTGAGGGGTGAGACGTAGTTCAGCTTGAAAAACACCGGTCTCACTGGGGGTGGGGTGGGGGGGAGCTTCCTTGGTCTCTGCGTAGCAGAGGTGCCTGGAGGAGCGGGCAGACTACAGCCATTTTTAGCTTGGTGAACAAGGTCAGCCCAAAACTGCAGGCACCCCTGGGCAAGAACTGAAGAACTGGCACAGAACGTTAGTGTTTTCCTGACCCGTCCCTCCCCCAGGCACGTTTTCCAGGGCCTGCTCCCCTTTTACGCCCCTCTGCTCCTGTTTCTGCCCACCTATGGTGGGGGGGGGGACATGGAAAGAGTGCAGGGTGACTGCCTGGCCCCTTGGGGCTCCCTGGAGAACACAAGGACAGAGCCTCACCGCCCGGTAGGTCTTCTTCTGCCCAGCATGCTTGGGCACTTTGCCTGGCTCCGCCGAGCTCTCCACATGCATCGAGTAGATGATGTCAAAGAAATCTTCCACCACCGCCACACGCTTGAGAGCGATGCCTTCGGGCTCCGACAGACCATCTGCCCCCTACAACAGTGCAGGCAAGTCAAGTTAGTCTCAGGGACGGGCGACAGGGTGAAGGAAAGGGCTGGGGGATAATCCGAGCGGAGGGCAGTGGGAGGGGAGGAGAGGGGAAAACACACCGCCCCAGCCTTGCAATGGTTTGAGCCTGTGGGGAGAAGGGGGGCAAGGAGCTTCCTAGCAGGGTGAAGAGTGTGATACTCAGCTGCTGCTGCTGCTGCTGCTGCCACTGCCATTGCCGCCACCAAGGGCCAAAGGGGAGAGACCAGAGCAGAAACAGACCCATCAAGAAAACTCAACCTGATCTACAGACTGGTGGTATTTTCTGGGCTGTTTTCCCTGCCCACGCTAGTTGCTCATTGGAATAGAGCCACTGACCTGCTAAAAGGATTTTTAGTTGTTAAACCACCTGTCTTTTAATCAATGTAAATAAAACTGCACAATATATATATGGAAAGGAGTGAAACATTATGCACACCCTAATGAACATCTACCATTCACCGTTAGAAGATAAAAGCTGCCCTGAATACATTCCTGTTCCCTTCTCTACTATGGGAACACACCAGAACCAAAATCACCTCCCTCTACCAATTAAGGTGTTGTGCTCACAAATAAACATCAAATACAGTCAAATACATCTGACTACTCAAATACAGCTTTAGCTGACCATTTCCTGATGCTCACTGTCCCACTGCAAAACATTACTAGCAGCCAGCAGGTCTGCAACCCACACCGTTAGCCTCCGTGGGCCCCAGAATGCCTTGCAGAAGCGACTAGGAGTGACTTCCAGTTTGCACCTGCAACTTCTGGTTTGTTTCCGCAAGGCATTCTGGGGCCAATGGAGGCTAACGGAGTGGGTTCAGGAAGCAGCCTCCAGTGGCTCCCAGTAATGCTTTGCGGCTCAACAGTGAGCACTGGGTCACAACCCAGGACGGAGGATGAGGTGGGTTGTGGTGGCACCAAGTTTGGGAACCACTGCTTTAGCTGATAAATCTAAAAACATTGTAAATCATTTATTTAAATGCCAAATGCAAATAAGTGGAGCACTAAACTATGGACATCTTGATTGTAATTTTTCTTGCTGCAATTTTTCTTTTGTACTTGTTACTCTCTGTGTGGAATCCACACTGATCCACAACTGGAAATGTTGTAGTGACTGGAGAGCAGGAGGAGAAATTAAGGGTGTGCTGTAAGGGTGTGCACAATTCTAACCTGGAGTTAGACCAGCACAGTTAGTCCAGCAAAGTTTGGCTGGCGCATGGACCACTGTAAAGCACGTTTGGACACATGTCTGTGTGCTGGCCTCTCTGACTCCGAGAGTGGTCCAAACATACTTTATGGTGTCCCTTGTGCTGGCCTAACTCCAGGTTAGGATTGCGCCCTAAGAGAATGAATGAAGAAAGAAGCTACAACATTATAGTCACTAACCAACGCTGCTCTGGACTTCCCCAATTCAAACCTTTCCTCAGCCATGAACTCACTAGGCCACTGGAAGCATTACAATCATTTAATGGTTTGTTTATTCTCAGCCTCAGCCCTCTGATCTGCTAAATTGGGATAATAATACTTTGCTTACCTCATGGAGAGGTTGTAAGGATTATCAAAATACATGCAGAGTGCTTTGCATATTCAAAGTACTGTACAAAAGGTGAGTGTTATTAACCCAAGCACCCACCACCTTTTTCTAAGTGTTTGCATGCATTGGACAGCATTGTGAAAGACCTAAGGTGGTTCACTTCCAAAAATTCAAGAAAAGAGCCTGGGCAACTCCTCCCATTGCTACAGCCCTGACCCATCCTATTGCCTAGCCCAGGGGTTTCCAAACATTTTCTGCTCCTTTTCTGCCTCTGCCTCTTCAAGATCCGCTTATTCTGTTCCTCTGTAGTCATTTCACTCTGCAAAGAATGAAAATGACCTGCTTCTACCCAACAAAAGGAACCCTTATTTTCCCTGCTAACTGGGCAAGAGGCACTTTTTCAAGTGGTGCTCCTCTTATATTTAGCAGGGGGAGAGCAATTGTCCCTCTTCAACCCAGCACAGTGTCTGTTCTAGTGGCTGTTGCTGGGGGTGGTCTGCATTTTTTTTAAAATTGTGAGTCGTTTTGGGACAGGGAGCCATTTAACTGTACTATTATTATTAGCCTGGAAACCACTTTGTGAACTTCGTGCTGAAAAGCAGTATATACATACTGTTGCTTGTTTGATTATTGGGTCTATCGCTTTTATGCCTACAGGTATGTGGAACAATATATCAGGAGATTGAACAGAACATTGTAGTCTGACCAGTGCAACAACATCTCAGATAATGCAAGATACATTCCCTGGAAGCCAAACACTGCATATGCTTGTGATGCTGTGGTATGGAGGACATGACTGCATCTAAAAACAAATCCTCCCAAAATATCCTATCTTGTAATCTCCCCTACCCCAACAGGCCTGTAAATGTCTTGGGGAGGGAGCAATCTTCAGGGTCTTCATCATCGTCTTGCACCACAGAGACTGGTGGTACGCACCCTCTCTTTCTTTCGATATATACTAGAGCAGCAATCTTTAATTGGTTGATTGCGAGCTTCTAAAAGCAGTAGACAGGCAAGCATCCTAGGAAAAGTAGACTTTTCTCTCACACAGGAGAAGGAAGGAAAGCATAATCTAGAAACAAATCAGGCTTTTTGCTTCTGACTGCAGCTCAGCAAATTTAGCAATTGGCTGACAATGCAATCCTATGCAAACACAAAGGCATCACTAGAGTTTGCATCACCCGGTGCTGGAGGTCAGCATGTCGTTCCCATGATAGATCTTTTCCTGTACCAGATCAGACAGAACAAATCACAATATCACGTACACAACCTAAATACAGTAGCATCGCTAGGGTTGGTGTAAATTCCATTAACTTTATTTAGAGTGCAATCCTAACCTGGAGTTAGGCCAGCACAGTTAGACCAGCAAAGTTTGGCTGGCACAAGGGACACTGCAAAATATGTTTGGACCACTCTCAAAGTAAAAGAGGTTGGCACACAGATGTGCTCATCCTCCCTGACTTTGCTGGCCTAACTGTGCTGGCCTAACTCCAGGTTAGGATTGTGCCCTTAAATATATAACAGTGCAAGTCACCCCAAAAATCAGTAACCAACAAAAAACTAGTGGCCAAACTGATGATACATGCACAACTGAAAAGAGTTCTAGTACCGTATGAGTACCGTTAGTACAAATGTTAGTATGAGTCGGGGCTCATTTCCGTGTATTATAATACACGGAAATGAGCCCCGACTCATACTAACATTTGTTCCCTGCTTTGCCATAACAATACCTCATTGGCTCTTGGAATTGATCAGTTTTGAGTTAAAGAAATCCACTTGTTGTTACATAAGGCAGTTGTCTTTCTTTTCTGGTTATTTGATTACAACTTTTGATAGAATACAGATATTTCAGCACGGTTTGCTTTGTTTCACTGCATTCTGCATTAAATTACCCATCAAATGGTATATAACACGATATTATTCGAAAATACCAAATTTTCACAATTTTGGCTAGTGGTTGTGTCATCCCCTCCGACTGCATCACCGGCTGCGGTCCAGACCCCTGCAACTCCCGAGGCTGATACTCCTCCTGGTGACACCACTATGCATACGTGTCTGGAAGTAAGCCCTACCGAACATAGTGGGACTTACTTCTGAGTAAACCTGCACAGGATTTACTGTAGCCATCCAATTTTGACTTAACAACCCAATCCTAAGCAGGCATTGCACGGCCAGAACACTTGTTTTGGCAGCATAAGGCCCTTTAATGGCTGCTGCAAAAGTTGACAACCCATTCGGCATGGCATGGCTGCCACCTCAAGTGGTAAGCAAGAGCCAAGGCTCTTCAGTCTGGAAAAAGGCGCCCGAGGGGGGACGTGATTGAGACATACAGAATTATGCATGGAAAGGAAAGAGTCGATAAAGGGATGTTCTTTTCCCTCTCTCACAATACCAGAACCAGGGGACATCCGCTAAAATTGAGTGTTGGGAGAGTTAAAACAGATAAAAGGAAATACTTTTTTACCCAGCAGGTAATTAAGCTATGGAACTCCTTGCCACAAGAGGTGGGGATGGCATCTGGCCTAGATGCCTTTAAGAGGAGATTGAACAGATTTCTGGAGTAAAAGTCCATCGTGGGCTATAGGCCATGATGGATTGTGCAACCTCCTTACAAAGGTGGTGGGCTACTGGTACCGGGTGCAAGGGAGTGGCAACAGGATGCAAGCATCTTGTTGTTTCATGCCTCCCTGGGGCACCTGGTGGGCCGCTGTGAGATACAGGAAGCTGGACTAGATGGGCCTTTGGCCTGATCCAGCATAGGGGCTCTTCTTGTGTTCTTAAGTCAATGCACAAGGGATGCCTGCCAGCACCAGTAAGTTAGGGCAGGGGCTGGGAGGGAGGAGAGAAGACGGGGCCAGGAGGGGGTACAGGATGAGCGGCAGTGGTGCTGGCTAATATCCTAATTCCCGTCCAGGCCTCAATCCCCCAACCAGTGTCCATGCAGACTTCTACCAGTTACAGAGCTGGCTCAGGTGTAGGCCAACCCCAACGCAAGGGAACAAATGTTGAGGCTGAAACTCTGCAGAGGCTGAAACATTCATGTAGCTGCACTGGCATATGGGGGGGGGGGTGATTAAAGAAGGATTGGGCTGTCTGACTTCTTTAATTGGCGACAGCTCTAATATATTGTACTAGCTGGTCCTTACCTGGCGTTGCCCGGGTATTTATGTATCCCAAGCTTCTATTAGACAGGAAAAGGAATGAATTCTATCTATAGTGTCAAATCAAAGTAATTTTACGTACAGGTAATTAAAAGTGTAAGTACAGTATAAAAATTATAAAGTAAAATCTTTTACAAATTCACTATATTAATTTAACTCAAAACTTGATTATAAACAACATTTGTAGTTTCACCTCCAGGAGCAAGAATACATAAATTCTTGGTTGAACCCACCCTTGAGCAAGCAACATAAAGTTGTCAGTGGGAGAAACATGGCGATCTCAAATCCACTCAGCAGCACTTAATAGACTGCCCCTGTGACTTGCTGATCGTGATCGAGAATGCAAGTCTCACTGGAAATTGCAATCTCTGAACGTTAAAAGGGAGATCCGTCAGAATAAGTGTTATCCGTGGGATAAAAACTGTTTCACCCTCTCCCTTTCCTGTTAAGATCGTCACTTCAATTACATTACCCAGCATCTTCTTGACAGCCTTGTGCCGTTGCAAAGTTTTGGCGGGCCGAGGTTCCATAGTAAAATAATTGGAGATCCCACTTTAAGTAAAAGACGATGTGGTGGCAATCCAGCCGGATCAAGTGACTTTAGGAAGTCTGATGGGAAATTGACGACCTCATAGGCATCTACTACGGTATCAATAGACTTGTATTTAGTGACTATGCCTGGTAACATGGCAAGTATTTGATTGGAGTCCAAGACTTGGGCATAATGATTTCTAGAAATCTCCAGAAGGTTCTACAGAGTTCTATTCGTTCTATTCAACTACACTTGGGCTTAAATTTCATCGGGACTGTCATCAATCAGCTTAGTGACCTTGAAAACAATGGATTTGACACTAATTTTGGCAGTTTTCGATTATTTTTACGTTGCCTCCTTCCCACCCCCACCGCTAGGGGTGCTAGGGGTGTCTTACCCCCACACTATTTCTAGAAGTGGGATGATTTTTGAAATCTGAAATCAAAAGATGTCCTCTATGCCACCATCAGCGTGCTGCAGATATTCTATGTCCAAGTACTGTATCTTGCACCCCTTCTCACCCCCCATGCCGGTGGGGGCCGAACGTGGACTTTAACAGCATCAGGAGTGTCACTTTTCATCTCAACAACCCCAAAAACTATGGATTCGACACTAATGTTGGTCGTTTTCGATCATTTTTACATGTCACCCCCTTCCCACCCCCCCACCCCTGGGGTGCTAGGGGTGCCTTACCCCTGCAGTATTTCTTTCCAGATCATAAGGCATATATGTACCAAGTTTGGTGTCAATCGCTCCAGGCGTTCCGGAGTTATGCTGGAACATACACACACACTCACATACACATACACGTTCATTTTTATATATGCAGTATAGAATACAGAAAGAAATGCTTACCACTACAGAGAGATGTTTGTGATTAAGAACACAATCCAGTGTTGAGTTCTGTGCAAGCCTTACTGAAGTGCAATGACATGCCAACTTGCCAGCCTGCTTCTACCTCCCACAGTGACCATTCCTCTCCAAGCAGACTGAAGTCTTGCCTCACACACACAGTTACTGTTCCAGCCCAATCTCCTGCACCTTTCAGGGTTCCCACCACGTAAGTTGTAGCTTGTACATGTTTGCCTACTCCCCTTAAAGCGCAACAGAGGAAATGCCACACCTCTAAGAAACCTCACCTCTGATAGCCGAACTACGCTCCCCCATTTCCAACTTATGCGTTGCACTTGGGGTGGTCAGCATTTAATTGCAGCCTGGCACCCAAGCAAGCAAAGTTTTTCCTGATCTGAAAATGGGTGGTGGAAAACTGTCACCTGTTAAATTTCTATGCGGCAGGCTGCTGCTAAGGCCTCAACACACATTTTGGGCCAGTGCCTGTTTTTTTTTTTTTTTTAAGGTGCCTCCCCTAGCTACCATCTGAACCCATTAATCTTGCCTTCAGATCATCCTGCTAAACAGCTGCTCTCCCTCCTCTTCATTGCAGCCTTTCACATGCTTTAAATCCATGATCACATTGCTCTTTTCACTTTCTTTCTAAGCTAAACATACTCTTCGGTTTACTGCCCTCCTCCTCCTCTACCAAACACAGCGATCAAAGAAAATGTCAGCTGGAATTCCACAACCCTTGCACCCAATGCTTTTCTGAAACAAGCAGAACTGCCATGTGCCAAGGCGAAAGCGTCTCGTATTTTCCCTTCCCAAGTTTGACTACCCCTTGTTCTGATGAAGTAGGCCGCAAAGGTTGCAGGTACATTGCAGGAGTTCGGAGCACAGCATTGAAAACAGCTGAAAAACTCCTCCGGGTTCTGCGGTTCTGTTTCTAGGGCAACTGTCTGAAGTAACAAATTGTCCCTCTTCCTCCACCAGCAGAACCTAGAAATGGAGCCGCAGGGCCCGGAAGAGTCTCCTGGAAGCCAGCAGTGACATCGCAGGAGGCAACGACCATAGAGAAGACCATGGAGGTCAGTGCGTAGTGAGAAGAAAAACGTTGAAAATCATTCCTTTATTCACTTGGAACTCCACTGCAACTCCATCTGCATCTTACCTCTAAAAACTGCATCTGGGGCTATTCACGTAGGCATCCCCACACAGGCATAAGAACCTTTTGCATTCTCTAACACAGCGTTTCTCAAACTGTGGGTCAGGACCCATTTGGTGGGTGGCGACCTGATGTCAGGTAGGTCACAAAAAGCTGGGAGTTGCCATCTTGGAAGCTGCAGACCTTACTCTTGCTCTATTCCTTTTATGAGTGTCAACAGTTTGACTTTTCAAGTGAGGGTTTTTTAATTCAGTGCTTTTGCATAATATTTTGTCCTCGCCTTGCTTTCTGGTTGTGCAATTGCTGCAGGCCAAGGATGCCAGTTGGCCTTCCAGGAGTGTCATTGTATTATGTCACAATGACGGCACGCCCTGCGTGATGATGTCACTTCAGACTATGACATTAATTTCAGGTTAATGACATCACTTTCAGTGAGTCCTCCTGCCCCAAATGCCATTCTAAAAAGCGGGTCCCGGTCTAAAACATTTAAGAACCACTGCTCTAACACAAAGACACAAGAATTCAGTTTTGGCCACTTAGTCTGGTAGCAGATGGCAGATCCTAGCATGGCCATTGAGGCTCAACCAGAACTGTCTGTGGCACAGTGCGCTGGCTTGGCTGGCTAGCTGGAGGGGAAGCGGTTTTCTCAGCAGCTCTCGGGCCGTGATGATGGGGGCGGGGGGGGGGAATTACTCCGCGAGTCCCCCTTCTCTTGCAGCAGAAGCAGCATGTAACCAGCAGCAGCTGCAGAGTGGGGAGGAGAAGGTCCCTCCCCGCTGCTCTCCTTGGCTGGTGGTGAGCCTGCTTCCCTCCAGCAGAGCCAAAGTTTAAAAGTGAAGCCCTTTGCAAGGCAGTGAAGGTGGAGAAACGAGCATCCCTCCAAGGCAGGCTAGAAGTGAGGAGCCGCAGAGTGCCCCCTGCAGTGCCCCCCCCGCTGCCTCCGAATAGAGCAGGGCTTCGCCTTCACTCAGTTCCTCCATCACGTGCTCGGCTCGCTCCAGGGAGTCCAAGACAACACAGCAACAGCAGCCGCCTGGCACCCCCCACGGCTCCCTTCCTCCACCCACACCGAGTGGCCCACTTCCTCCTTCCACACTGGCCCCCCTGCCCCACTGGGGTCCCCAGGGATGGCTAAAGAATTACCGTATTTCCCCAAGTATAAGACGCACCTTTTTCCCAAAAAACCGGGGGCTAAAAATAGGGTGCGTCTTATTCAAGGGGTGTGCCGGGCAGCGCTGCGTTCTCCATCCTCCCGCTTGCCTTAAAGAGCTGGCGGGAGCGCAGAGAAGGGAGGGCAGCACTCCCGCCAGCTATTTAAGGCAAGCGGGAGCATGGAGAACGCAGCGCTGCATTCTTCGTGCTCCCGCTTGCCTTAAGAGCCAAGAGCTGGCGGGAGGCCAATGGTTCTTAAGGCAAGCAGGAGCACGGAGAATGCAGCGTTCTCTGTTCTCCCGCTTGCCTTAAAGAGCAGCCGGCCCCAAAAATGTATTTTTCAAATTTCTGGCCCCAAAATTAAGGTGCGCCTTATACTTGGGGAAATACTTGGGGAAATACTACCAAGGCCTGCTTGATTACTCAGAGTCAAGCAGGCCTTGGCTGGAATTTACCCTCTCCCACCGCCGAGAGTTCTGCTCAAAGGCCATGGCCCAGCAATGCCAACCTTTGGGCCAGTGGGCAAGGCTGCCAGCTCCTCGTGTTCTTTCACGCTGCCGCCGCCACCGCCACCACCCTTATCTCCCCTTAAGCTGGAGTCCTCGTACCTGCACCAGCTCCAGACGGAGACCAAACCCCAACGAGCATTCAGCCATGTGCAGGGGACAGAAGCCTCCTCCCTGGAGCACACCAGGCACCGTGTCCGGAGTGGGGTCCGGAGAGCCTGCTAGAAGGGACTTTAACGTCTTGTTTCTACTCCAGTCTTCAGTTCCACCATCTCTCTCTACCCAGGCTCTGGCTCTCTCCCATTTTCCTTCCAACCACCTCACTCTGGATTAACGGCCATTGCTAACTTGCCTGCATTTAATTGTGAAAAACTAGTGGGGGCGTGTTAAACCCACAGACAGTGCATTAAATTCGGCCTGTGGTGACCTGGTTTCCAATGCCTGCTCAGACAGGAAGTTCAAAGGGTGATCTTTAGCCAGGCTTTCTCTCTCTCTCTCTCTCTCTCGCTCAGCCTCTCTCACCTCACAGTCCTCATCCTGCTTTCTGCCATGGCTTGTTATGAGGGGGAAAAAAAAAATATTGGATAATTCCATGTAGGCCGCCCTGAAAGTGGGCTGAAATGTGATACAAGTATGCCAGAAGCCGGGTTCGTCTTAATCGAATTCCGGTGGGTTCCATTGCCACATACAGGCTCATGGAGATAGAATTCACTGAGACGGGCATGCCCGTTGATTTAGTAGGAGCCGAGTGAAGCCACCTGGGGTAGACAAAAATGGCTGACTCAGATCATCGCCGGGAGGGAGGATTGCCGTGAATTAGTATACTCCATGCTTATTAAATAGTACTACAATTCCCCCGGGCAGCTCCCTTGCAAAAAGATTCCCCTGCTCGTACTGTTTCGGACTGAATAAAAATAAAAACTTACGAAAATAAAAACATGTGATGTGATAATGTTTCGTGTGGAAACATTATTTGTAACCTTATTACCCGTATGCAGAACACGCAGGCGTGATTAAAAAGGTTGAGATTAACTTTTAAACACGTGAGGGAGATTTTTATTTGAGAATTTGCGGCAACCCTCCCTCACGGCGATGATCTGAGTCAGCCATTTTAGTCTACCCCAGGTGGCTTCAAGATGGTGACGTCATGCCGTCTCTAGTGAATTCTATCTCTATGTACAGGCTGTGGCAGCCATTTTGAACCCGAGTCACCTGGCTCCAGACTCGCTACAAGGACATGGCGCGAGGGTCAACTTGGGCCTACTCACTGGTAAACCTGGGTCTGGACTATGACATTTCAGACTTACAGTCGCACAGGAAAAATTCTGCTACACAGCCAGAGAGCCCCTGGCGTAAAAATTTTTGAACACAAGGGAACTGTTTGCATATTGTTCAGTCACGGAACACACACACACAAACAGCGCAGCCTGGAGGAGTGCAGCCAGATACAGGTCGACAACCTCAGTGACAACTTGGCCTCAGGGCGGTGATTCTCAGCCAATGTGCTGTAAAAGGTCCACATATGTGCTCCAGGAGTTTGGAGCACTGCACTGAAAAATCCTTCTGGGTTCTGCAGCTCTGTTTCTATGGCAACTGCATGCAGAAGCAAATTGTCAGCAGAGGAAGAGGGACAGAAAACCCGTTACTGCAGACAGTTGCCCTGGAAACAAAGCCGCAAAGACTCTTCCTGGAAGAGTCTCCTGGAAGCCGGAAGGGACAAGAGGCGAAGACGGTCGCGGACAGAGTGCCACGGGAGGAAAACCGTTGAAAATGGCTGCCTTAGATGCTGACGCAGGGACGTTCACAGGTTTTATGGGTGTGTTTTACTGCTCTTTTGCATTTATATGCTTTGCTCGTTTACTCTTTTATTACGGTATGATTGCTGCTGGTTGGTTTTAGCCATGCTTTACAAATTGTTTTTAATATTGTTTTTGCAAGCCACTCTGGGTGTCCATCTGGGAGAAAATTGGGATGAAAATTGAGTATGTAAGTATATAAGTAAATAAATGTGCATGTTATAAGCCAAGACTCAGAAATTACATGAAAAGGCAGAAAAAAAGTCCTTTTGACTCTCAGATGCAGAATAAAGCAGCAAATGCAAACCCGCACTTCTCTCTCAGTCCTTCTGAAAGGCCTGTCTCCTTCAAGCTGCAAAATCCTTTGCAAAATACCAGCTACTCTTTACCTGGGTAAAGAGGGAAACAGCTTGGATCAGGAAGGGGAACCCGTGAGAAGAGCCCTTCTGGTCTTCCAAAAGTGGCACCAACACGCGTGTGCTACAATGTCACTGCTAGGACACGCCTGCCAGGAAGTCATCACAGAAAACCGGGAAGCCGTTCTTACGTCATGCCTTGTCATTCTTGAGGGACAATGTAACGTGTGTCGGGAGAAAGGAGCCAAAACAACTGGACAACCAAACCCCTTGTTGTGGCAGGCCAGCTTCCAGAGCCAGCCCTGCTCTGCCCCAGCCCTCATCCTGACCAGCCTTTGATGGGTGTGATTCCCTCCCCTGAGCGCCCAAAATCTCCCATTTCTCCCCCTCTGTCCATAAAACATGGAGGAAAGATACTGACCACAGACAAGCTGCATTATAGCCATTGCATTTCTTATTTGGGATAAGTGGTTGAAGCCTCCCGCATGGGAGGCCCACATGAGATCATTCAGCGCGGACCAGTTGTGCCTAAATCGACTTTTAATTGCTGTGGCATACAAAGGATGGATTCTCCTGTCCTTCCATACACCGGCAGGGACCGAGTTGGGATTCTAGTTTTTTTCTGAGCATGGAAACTGAGGGACAAATGGTTATGCATCTAAAGCTATGCAAGAGTACAAAGGACATATATTAAAGTCTTACTTATATGACACTGTTGACTACTATGACTGTTTGACATTGCACAATGCAAACTGCTTTGAACTTTTTTCTTTTTAGAAAAAAAACTGGCATATAAATGCCTTAAATTGAAAAGATACCATGTTTTGCGCAGTTTTAAGGCTCCACAAACCCTTTCTCCTTCGAACAGCTCCTCACACAGATCCTGCAGTCTCTCTCTCCTTAGTCTTATGTTCTTTGCCCCCCTTGACCCCATATGGTGCCACCCCCCACCAACATGGCAGGTATTGAAATGTATCACCATTTCTCCCTAGCCAATTCCTTTCCCTGATCTCACCCCACACACGTATGGGGGCTGGTGTCGTTTCCCGATTCTTCCTGTCCTACTCGCCAAAGGCCCTTCCCTTTTCCTACATCGCTTCTCTCTTCTTACAAACACTTACAAACCACGTTTCTGTTAAAAAAAATGCCAAGGCATTGTTCAAGCTACACAATAAGAAATGAAAAATAAACCACATCACATTACCCAGTAAAACCACCACAGAAGCAAACAGATCAGCAAACACAGACCAAAGGCAGTGCTGTGAGCAGCAGCCACAGAAGACCACAAGCAGAACACCAGGGTTTCTGCAATCCTCACAATAACTCTTTGACCAGTCCAAGATTGCCCAGTGAACTCCATGGATTAGATCTCCTCAGATCTCCAGAGCCACTATCTGATACACCACACTGTTCTTTGCCTTTAAAAGTACTGAATATATATTACATAAGAACATAACATAAGAACATAAGAAGAGCCCCACTGGATCAGGCCAAAGGCCCATCTAGTCCAGCTTCCTGCATCTCACAGCAGCCCACCAGGTGCCCCTGGGATGCACGAGACAACAAGATGCTTGCATGCATCCTGTTGCCACTCCCTTGCACCCGGTACTCTGAAGTAGCCTACTACTAATGTAAGGAGGTTGCACAATCCATCATGGCCTATAGCCCACAATGGACTTTTCTTCCAGAAATCTGTCCGATCCCCTCTTAAAGGCATCTAGGCCAGATCCCATCACCACCTCCTGCGGCAAAGAGTTCCAGATTAACTACCCGCTGGGTAAAAAAGTACTTCCTTTTATCTGTTTTAACTCTCCCAACCCTCAGTTTTAGGCTAGCGGATGCCCCCTGGTTCTGGTGTTTTGAGAGAGGGAAAAGAACATCCCTCTATCAACTCTATCCCTCCCGTGCATAATTTTGTATGTCTCAATCATGTCCCCCCTCAGGCGCCTTTTTTCTAGGCTGAACAGCCCCGAACGCTGCAGTCTTTCTTCATAAGGGAGGCGCCCCAGCCCCGTAATCATTTTTGTCGCTCTCTTCTGCGCCTATTAAAAAATCACGTTTGCACATACTCAGAGGCTCTGAGCCCAGGGTAAAATCATTTTGGCAAACAAATGTGGTAACCTTGCCCTCCTTCCCCCCCCCCTAATTATTCCAGTGCATTTTTGCTTTTCCAGTCCCATTGTTGTTTATTTAGAAGATTTCTATAGCGCTTTGCCTCAAAGCAGCATACAACAATTAGAATAGAGTTAAGTTTGTGTTATCTGGTACAGTTAGATTCCCGGAAACCCTAGCACAGTGGTTCTCAAACGATTTAGCACCGAGACCCATGACAGTCAGTCCAGGACCCACCGGAAGGGCTGTCATGGCCAGAAGTGCCGTCACTGTAGTGCCGGAGCCTGGTGCTTTCCTGTGACTAATCCAATCAGTTAGGTTATTTCTCAGCCATTTTTGAATAGCAAGTGCCAAAAGATCTCTGAATGCTGCAGAGACCTTCCAAAGGCTGCATAAAGGACCTTCATAATGGCACCTGTGACCAGCAAGGAGCCCTTTAAAATGGCCGCCGGAAACAGCCTGTGCTGATTGTGGGTGCCATTCTGAGGGTCCCTTCAGCCCTTCAGAGTGCTATGGTCGCTGCTTAGCGGATTACGACAACAGGGGTGCAGATAATGAGGGGTAGGTAGCAATTCTGCCCCTCGCAGATAAGTGAATTCGCAGATGGCAAATTGGAATATTAGCTGTACGCAATTAATAAAAAACCATTAAAATAACACAATTAAAACAACACTGGTGTTTTTCAAAACGGTAAAAGCAGCAATAACATAAATACAGTAGTGCTTCTCCAAACAAATGCTCTTCCCCCCCATCCTGATACCAATGTCCCATTTGCCATCCCATGCTGGTGATGTTTATTTATTCAATTATTTTATACATTGCCACCCTTCCCCTACTGCTGTTGGTGCCTAAGGTGGCTACATAACCAATTACTTAAAATTTACTTTTACTTTTTTAAAACCAATTACTTAAAAAAATAAGGTAAACTATAAAAGCAATGCAGCGCTAAAACGGCCAACAGCCAGAAGCAGTTGGTGTTCTCTCCCGCCCGCTCCTGCAAGAGCATCCACTGCTCCACTTGGAAGCTGGCAGTCTTCTTCCCCATGTCAGGATAAAAACGGTGCCATCACAGGACAGAGAGCCCACCTCTCTCACCACAGGTGTTACATGAGCACAACGTAGCTGGGCCAGGAACGTTACCAGTGAGCGCTGGTGCACATGGGCCACTTTGTCTTATCTTGTACACATTTGAGTTCTGCCTAAGGAGGCCGGGAGTGCTGTACAGTAGTGCAGCTATCAGCAGTGGTGTAGTGAGTAACACAGGTTCTGCAACGTGCTGTGTAAGCAGCCCCTCCCACTTGCCGTCAGAGCCATTCTGGGCAAGTGGGAGGGGCCACTTTCATGCTGTGCCTGCCATACCCCACTCCTGGTTACACTACTAGCCTTGTATGCTTTTGTTATCTATTATTTTGTTTTTAGAAAAATGGTTCAACAATGTTTGTGCTTGAAAGACAGCAAAGTTGCCACCCCACTCTCTTTTATTTCAATTTTCTTTCTTGCACGACTAGGTCTTTTCTCCCAAGCATGTAAAAAGCCAAGATTTTCTCTGACCATCTGCAAAACAAGAATAACACTACAGTACATGCATGTAATGACGGGAGCTCTGAACTGCAGAACGTTTTCTAACAAGGAACCCATTAGCCTTTCAGTGGCCACTAGAGTCTTGGTTTGGCTGGCACAATCTAATGATACAATTGCTGCCCCCTGAGGTTGTTGTTGTGTTTGGAGGCTGAGCAAGGAGCAGCAGCATTATAGCCATCTTGCAAATGTGGCTTTCCAGTTGTCCGGGCCAGAGTACGAGTCCCTTCATTGCTTGCCTGAAGCGGTTGCCAAGTCATGTGTTCAAATGCTAAGCATCACCACATTCAGGGTGCAATCCGAACCTGTAGTTAGGTTGGCACAGTTAGGCCAGCAAAGTTTGGCTGGCACAAGGGACACGGTTAAGCGTGTTTGGACCACTCTCAGAATCAGAGAGGCCAACACACAGACATTCACCATCCTCCCTTCCTGGGACACAACATCCCTTTGCATGTGCATCACTGAGAGGGCAATCAAAGTTTGGCTGGCACAAGGGACACTGTTAAGCATGTTTGGACCACTCTCGGAGTCAGGGAGGATGGTGCATGTCTGTGTACTGACCCCTCTGACTCCGAGAGTGGTCCAAACATACTTTACAGTGTCCCTTGTGCTGGCCAAACTTTGCTGGCCTAACTCCAGTAGCCTAACTCCAGGTGAGGATTGTGCTCTCAGTCACTAACCTCTTAGCAGAGAGATGCTGTTCAGTAGCTCCTCGTGGTGGCGATATGGAAGGCATGGAACTGTATCTCCCCTGATGGAGGAATTATTAAGGGAGGTAAAAGCCAAAGCAGGGCCAGCTCTAGGGGCAGTGCGGCCCAATGCAGGGCATTTCTGAGGGGCCCCCAACCCCCCTTGTGGGGCCCCCCCACTCACCAAGGAAAGCACTTGTGATGCCACATGTGGCTCCTGGAAACAGGTGGTGGTGACCTGATGACATCACTGCCAACGGCTTCCAGGAGCTCTTTTTGGGCCATTCAGAGGCAGGTGCAGGTGAGAGGGCCCAAGGTGAAGCTGCTCTGCTCACCCCATTGATCTACAGCCCACAGAAATCTTGGCTGCACCATCAGGCGATCTGCTTGCTGTGCTGGTGCGGGGGGCCCCCAAAGTGATGACATTGGTCACACTGGCTTAAAGCCGGCCCTGAGCCAAAGAACCACAGCATTGGAGGGAGTCTTGCAGACCAACCCCCTGCTTGAGGCAGGACCCCCAGAGCCAGAAGATCCCAACCCCCGGGCACTTTAGCCTCTGCTCAAGAACCTCTACCAAGGGGGGGGGGAGAAGGAGCAACTCCTCACGTTTATGGTGGCTTCTCTCAGGTACTCCGAGGGTTGACTTCCTAACAGACTCTTCTCCCTCATCTCCTTTGAGTTGGAGAGCCTTCAATGCCAGGAGCGGCTTGGGGGAGCAATGGGCTCGCCAGACACCCCTTTTTGAGAAGAACCTCTACCAAGGGAGCACCCACCACCCACCTCCCTCGGTAACTGGCCCCATTGCCAAATTGCTCCTACTACTCTCCTAATCTTCCAGTGTTCACCAGAAACCTACTGAAACTTAAGCCCTTTAGAATGTGCCCTGGAAGGGCCAGAGAACAAGGCTCACCACACAACCCTACGCATGTCTACTCAGCAGTGAGTGAGTCCCATTAAAGTCAGCGGGGTTATTCCGCAGTGAGCATGCACAAGACTGTGGCCTCCGCCTTCCCCTGCATGGTTGTCCTCCAGTGTTCCCCCCTCCGCCCTCTGCCCTCCCTTCTCCAGGCCAACCAGGCCAAGGGCCTTCCGCCTTTCACCGGCCCAGGGCTTCTCTCCACCATCCTGCCCCTCTTTCTACCAGTCTTGCTGCTTGCTCCCTTTTTCCAGAGAGGCAGGCAGGCAGGTCCTCCTCCTCCTCCTCCTCCAAGCTTCTGCTCTTTGTCTCTTTCTCTGCAGGCTGTCCCGGGTGACCTCCCTTCAGTCCCATCCTGGGCTTTTCACACTCACTATGGTCCTCCTTCCCTTGCCTCAGCAACTGCCAATGTCACCTTCTGCCCCACAGCACCAGCACAAAGTCTTGGCTTCTCTCCGCTCCACTCCGCTCCCCACATGCCGGCTGCCGCCAAGCCAGCACAGCACAACATTGCCGGCATGCAGCACTGCCTCTGTCCCCGGCTCAGGCCTGGTCCTCTCTCACCTGGACAGCTCCTGGCTGGCCTTCACTGGTCTCTTGTCGTCGTCCCCCCGCGCACACACCGCCACCACCCAGCACTCTGCTGCGGGGGTCGCCGCTCACGGACAGACTGCGCCACTCGCGCCTCTCTTCCCACGCCTGCCTCCGCTGGCTCCACCACGCACACCCCCCAGCTCCAGACCGGCCTCGTCCCTCCAGCCGTCTCGACCCTCCACCACGCCCTGCCTGCGACTAAGCCAAGGCTGCCATCCAGTGGTGTCATCTAAATGATTTAAGAGCAGGTACTCACTTTTGAGTGGCACGTGTCGGGACCCGCCCACCGGAAGTGACGTCATAAGCCAGAAGTGAGGTCGTGGCAGGAAGGGACATGAAAAAAAGCCCTCTTTGAGGCCTCAGACAATTTTAAACTGACCCAACAGTTGCAACAGTATTCCACAGCACCCCCAGAACATGTTAAGGAGGCCTGGCATCATGTTAAAGTGACCCAACAGTTCCAAAACCCCAGAGCAGCTCATTTTTCAGTGGCAAGGCAAGGCAAGGCTCCGCTCGCTGCCTGCCTGCCTGGCTCTGAGAACGTGCAGGCAACCCAAACATGCAGGAAATTCAAATGTTGCAGGGAGCAGGGTCGATGAGTAGGCGGGGCCAGCCGTAATCCTAGGAACCGGTACTCGCGTACCCCCGTGTACCCCCTGCATGACATCACTGCTGCCATCCTACACACCCTTGAGCACAGCGGGGCTCACTTCTGCGCAGAGACGCCGAGGGCTGCACTGGCAGCCACGACAGCGGCCCAACAGGACCTGCCCCTGACCCGCTCTCACTGCCTCCGCGCAGAACATCCCCTCTCCCCCACCCTCGCCCCCCATCCCACTCCTTCCTCACGCGGTTCTTCTCCAGAAACAGGAACTGCAGCGCTTCCCACCTCGCTGAAAGGGGCTGCACCGGGAAGGAGCGAAGTGGGGAGGCAAGGAAGGGAAGGAAGTGGGCGATCTGCCGCCCGCTCACTTTCACCAGCGGGGAAGTGGGTCACTGCAGCTCTGCCTAGAGGGGGCCAGAGGGAGGCGGTGGCAGGTTCAGGGAGACAGGCCCCGGGATCTGCCGCTCCTCCGACGATGCGAGACGCTTCATGTGCTCCACAGATGGTCCGGCCTTGGCTGCTACATCGTGCCACTGAATCAAACCCCCCCCTGACTCCCCTGACTCCACCCGCCTCCTGCCCTCAGTTGCCTCCCTTGTGTCAATATCTAGACTTCAGCCGCTTCAGGGCAGGGAAAGCTCATCATCATACAAGAGGTCCCTGCAGAGGTCCAAGTCCTCAACGTAACATTCCCCACTCTTGCATCCTGCCCACTCCTCTTTCTCCTCCAGCCTGGAGTTTGCAAGCACTTGATGCCGGCAAGCTCTTAAAGGGACCGCACCAGACATTTACCCTTTGCCTGTGCGGTGCTCGTGTGCTGGTTCCACTGTACCCTGCACTGGTGAGGCCCCACCAGCAGTGCTGTGTCCAGTTCTGGCTGCCACACTTTAGGAAGGATGCAGCCAGGCTGGGGCAGGTTCAAAGAAGGTCAATGTGGGGGAGCAGGGCCTGGAAAACTCGTCCAGCAAAGGAAAGGTCCGAGAACTCGGTGTGGCTAGCCAGGCTGGAGAAGAGCCCGCGGAAGAGTGACACGGTCGTGTTCCTCGGACACCTGAAGGGCTGCCACGTGGAAGAGGGCAGAAACGTGCTCTTTCCTGCCCCAGGGAGCAGAAGTTGATCGAAAGGGCTGAAGCTGCAAGAGGAGATTTTGGCTGAATAAATTCTTAACAGCAAGAGCAGTTCGACAAAGGAAGGAAACGACCAAGGGAGATGGGGGGGGCGTTCTCTCTTGCCAGAGATCTTCAGGCAGAGACTTGATGGGCACCTTTTGGAGATACCCTAGAAGGGGTTTTCCCGATTCAAGCAGGGGGTGGACTAGATGGCCTTGAGGGCCCCTCCCAACTCTGTGATTCCAGTCGATATTCAGCAACATTCCGCCTCGGAACAGGAAGCTCCGCTGAGCTATCCTGAGCATACACAAACGGACTCCCAAGAGCAACTCCTGAAGTGCCTGTCCCCTTTCCCAGCTGAGAGGCAGACTGCCTTCCTCACGCTCCACTGAGCAGACTCCTCCTCATGGGACCGTCGGCCTGGGACCAGGCACACTCTTTAATCACAGGAGTTCACCACAGCAGGCAGACAGGCAGGCAGGACAACCCTGAACAACCTCTGCAAAACAAGCCAGCCTTGGCGGCCCACCTTTATCTCAGCACAGCCGAAGAGACTGGAAGCCAGATCTTGTTTTTCTCTGTAACACACAGGCAGCTACCAGCTGATCAGGGAAACGCTGTTCCACCAGTAACCTCCACCCTGACCCTGCACAGACGGCCTCCCCCGCCCTCCTCTCCAGGAGCAACAAGACTCCCCTCCCGACCCCCCCAGCCAAGAGCATCTCCTGACAAAGACAAACACCAGGGAGCGTGCAGATGAATGGCCCTGTGTGCCCGAGCGACCCAACGCCCAGAGCAAGAGCCACACGCTGACGCAGGCCCACCCTTTTTTCTGCAAGGAGTGCATCTCCTCTGAAAATCCAAGCATTTGAGCCCCAGGACCAGACGACAGGAGACCGTGCCCTGCCCGGCTGCCCAGGCAAGCAGGCAGGCAGCCCTGGCCGCAGGACACAGGCGGACCTTCCCAAGGGACCACAAAGGGCAGCTCCCAGCCGGCTCCAGAGCCACCTTGGCGCGGGGGGGGGGGGAGTTTCGTAAGAGGCTTATCAGAGCCGGGGCAGGGGTTAAGGCGTAGGGGGAAGGGGCTGGCAGCTCCCCCACCAGTGGCCTCTGCTCTGCTGCAGGACTGCAGATAGAACTGCTCTTTCTGGCCCTCAGGCGAGGGGCTGATACCAGCTGGATCCCACTTCCTGCCAATGCAAAAAAAAAATTGCTTCCTGGCAGTGAACGGCCGTCTTGTTTTCTGACCACATTTCAAACGCGGATCGCTGGGCTGGGGAGGGGGGAGGGAGGGAGGGAGGGGGAGCAGCCGCCACCACCACCTGCCCCAGTGCGCCCGGCTCCTCCAGAGCTTTGCCCTCCCCCCTGCCAGGAGCCAAGAGCAGGAGGCTGGAGCAGAGGCACAGGAGCAGCCCCACACATTTTCATCTTGACTACGAGAGGGGCAGGGGCTCAAGTCTCTGGGCTGGATAATCCTGGCTGCCGATTCCACCCTGATGCGTGGGCTTCTCAGAGGCAAGGGGGGGAAAGCCCTCTGCACACACGAGCACCCTCTTCTCAGTTGCGCCACAAAGCTCCTCACTCTGGATGGAGGGAACGGAAGGACAGGCCGCGTGTTGCACAGCATGGTCATCATCCTGCACTCATGAGGTCTGGTGATCTGCCCCACTCAATGGCACTTGGGAATGCTAAGTTCAGCGTCCGTGCGACCCCACAGCCCAGGGGGATGAACAATCTCCGTGGATGTGAACACATCTCCGTTCCCATCTCCGGAGTGTAAACACATCTCTGTTCACAGTTAGGTTTTAAGTTAACCCAGGCTTAAAAAGAAAAACAAAACTTTCACACAACCTAATTTCATTTTAAAAGACTACAATGCTCAGAATGTCAACATTCGGTATCTGTCAGAAAAGGTGTCGGGTACAATTTGACTATAGCATTATAGCAGCATCTTGTCAGAATAGGTGCAGGGGCTGCTGGCTCCAGCATAAGATGCATCTGCCAGTCACACAAGCAACCAATAGAGCAAGAATACAGTAGCCTAGTGATGGCGAACCCAGGACACACGGGTCAAAGGTGGCACACCACAACATTTGGGGTGACACAGCAGTGTTCAACACCTGTCAAAAATTGAGGTTATTTTACTCATTTTTCTTTTTTGCAATTATTTGATGTTTCTTTATAGAATACGTAGCACCACACATGACTGGACTGTATTTTTTGTTTAAATAAATGCATATAAAGAACAATTTCCCTTTTGTTCGGGAGAGATATTGACACACCAGCAGAATCAAGTTAAGCATTTTCTGAAGTTTTGACATGCCGAGCCCAAAAGGTTCACCATCACTGCGAAGTAGTACAATATTCTGGAATACAGTAACAATTCGTACGACCTAATTTATTTTAGAAATGTGTACCCCAACTTTTAATGTAAACATTTCCAGGGCAATTAAGATTAGTTATTTTTTGTATCTCAGAAGCTTTTACAACAATCTTGTTGCAATAAAGATCATATTACTATCTCTGTTATTTCCTCTACGAGGAAAGGTTGAGGGAACTTGGTATGTTTAAACTAGAGAAGTCTGAGAGGGGATATGATAGCCCTTTTCAAATACCTGAAGGGATGTCATACGAAAGAAGGGACAAATTTGTTCTCATCTGCCTCTGACAGTAGAACTAAGTTCGATGGGTACAAAGTGCAAGAGAGGAGATGCTGGTTGGACATCAGGAAGAAATTCCTGATAGGAAGGGTGGATCGACAGAGGAGCAGGTTGCCAAAGGAGGTGGTAGATTCTCCCTCACTGGAGCCCTTCAAGCAGGCTTGACAGGCACCTGCTGGAGATTTCCTGCTACAGGCAACTGGTTGGACTAGATGACCTTTTAGGTACTTCCCAACTAGGATTTTAATTTTGTTTTGTACCAATAGGTACATATATCTTCCTACCTCTAAATCTCTTATGTACAGCGGC